>JAHHUM010000744.1:0-142056 GCA_036173005.1 Crenichthys baileyi | reverse complement strand
CTCCTTCAAATCTGATTAACATTTCTCCACGCGCTTGCGTCCCCCCCAGCAAAGCATAACACACTTCTTTTTCTCTAATCTGTGCCTTTTTGGGTTTGCTTAATCCAAGCCCAAAAAGTGGAAGGGGGCGGTTTTTGCCACTGTTTTTTTGGGGACCGTAGGGCAGTGCCTGCTCAGGGCTCCCAATTTATGTGTAAAGACTGTCAACTAAAACCACTTTGTAAATACCAGGGCTGAAAAATACATTTCTTTATGTCTTAACTGGCCTGTGTGGCTGTTGCTGTAGTCAGATTAAGTCAAACAGACCTGCTGGTCAAAACATTCTGAAAACATGAGAACGGACAACACACAACTCTGCGCTGGATTGTTTGTTCGTGTTTTTATTTGTGCAGCATACTGCCACAGGGATTAGCCTTCATCCGTCTCCTTTTAGTGAAGACCATATGTTTGTACTTGAAGCCCCAAGCTCTTGTGCACAGCACACACATGCATGCAACCCTGCAGTGAAAAACCGAAGCCCTACTGAGTGTCTGCTTGTCTTATTAGTGCTCACACACACCGCACACATGAACAAGGGACATTGCCGTTGGGATTTTTGCATCACAGATTTTATTCTATGCCAGTACCAGCTTTATATATAGCATGTCTTCAAACCGGTGAGGCATGTCAGACGCAGCCTGAAACCATCTGCACACTTCACATACACTGATGTGTACAGATGTAGCTTGACAGTGTGTCTTTCCTGGAGTCCGCTTGTCTTAGCAAATGAAGGATTCCAGGCTGAGAGTCACTTGATACTGACAATGCTTTCTAAAACTATTCAGACAACTTGAACTTCTTCACATTTTTCCTGCATTATAACCACAAGCTTCACAGTATTTTACTAGGATGTTTTTTAAATGTTTTACAAAAACAGACTGAAATTTTTGTCCATTCTTCTTTGCAAAATAGATCAAACTCAGTTAGATTGGATGGAGAGCATCTGTTAACATCAAGTCTTTATATTCTTGTCACAGATTCTCAGTCTGATTGATTTCTGCACTTTGACTGGATCATTCCAATACGTGAAGACGCTTTGATTGAAGCCATTACACTGTAGCTCTGGCTGTAGGTTTAGGGTGGTGGTCCTGCTGGAAGGTGAACCTCCGTCTGGTCAAGTTATTTGCAGAACTTTTCTTCCTGGATTGTCCTGTACTTAGCTTCATCTATCGTGTCATTAACTCTGATCAGCTTCACTGTTCCTGCTCAACAATAGCATCCCCACAGCATGATGCTACCACAGATATGTTTCACAGTGGTGATGGTGTGTTTTAGTTTTCAGGACACATACGGCGTCTCACAAATAGGCTAAGAGTTTAATTTTGGTCTTCTCTGACCAGAGAACCTTCTTCGAGATGTGTTTTTTTTTTGTATCCTACATGACTTGTGGCAAAATTTAAAAGAGACCTTTTATGATATTTTTTTCAGCAATGGTTTTCCTCCCAACCTTTCTCCATAAAGGTTCGATTTATGAAGTATGCAACTAATATTTGTCCAGCCAGTAGCGCTCATATGGGCGTCTTGGCTGCTTCCTGAATAACACTTTCATTGTCCGGCCTTTCAGTTTTAGTGGAAAGCCATGTCTTGATAGTTTTGGTCATTTTGACTGAGGAGAGCTCTGTAAGATGAGATGTAGACAGCCGCCCACCAAAACGTACAGACCGGGAAAGAAGGGCATTAATCAGAGAGGCAGCACAGAGACAAAAGGTATCCCTGAAGGAGTTGTAGAGTTCCACAGCAGAGGCTGGAGTATCTGTCCATGGGATCACAATAAGCTGTACACTGCATGGGCTTTATGGAAGAGTGGCCAGAAAAAATGCATTACTTAGTGTTGAAAACAAGAAAGTGTGTTTGGAGTTTGCCAAAAAGCATGTGGGTGACTCCCCATAAGGAAGATGCTCTGGTCAGATGAGACGAAAATAGAACTTTCAGCCACTAAGAAAATTATTCAAATTCCAGACATCAAGCCAATTGATAATCTGTGGTGAGGCTTGAAGATCAATGTTCTCAAGTGAAAACCATTCAACATGAGGAGCTGGAGCAGTTTAGCTTTGAGGAATGGGCAAAAATCCCAGTGGCAAGATGTGGCGAGCTCATAGAGACTTATCCAGAGAGACATGCAGCTGTAATTTCCACCAAAGGTGGCTCTACAAAATACTGACTTCAGGGGGGTGAACAATAATGCATGCTGAAGTTTTCAGGTATTTTGTTTTATTTGTTTTTTGCTTCACAATAAACAAATAATACATCTTCATAACTGTCGAAATGTTTTGTAAATGAAATGCTGCAAGCTCTCAAACAATCCATTTTAATTCCAGGTTGTGTAGCAACAAAACATGAAAAAAACAAAGGAGGGTGAGTTCTTTTGCAAGGCACTGTATGATTAATGAGAAAGTTCCTACTGGCATTGTCTTTGCTACACTCCTCCTCTGTTTGCATATTTCCCAGTATCAGTGTGGGATACTTCCACAGTTGAAAATGCATGCCTGTTAGAGGTTAACTGGTCATTTTGAACTCTTTTAGGCCTTTTCTGGCTGGTGCTTAGAGGGAGCTGGGACAGACCTGAACACCCTGTTCGAGATGGATTGGATAAAACAGTCACAAAGGTTGGATTTACATCAACAGTTTGTCATACTTAAAGCTACAAACATTTATTTTGATCTAGTCATTCCACTCGCATCTGTATTTAGACAACACAGTAGAGCCCAACTGATCCATGAAAGAAATGAGGCTGGTTTTGCTGCTGCAGTTGTAAAAGGATATTAAAGGGTATGAAGGCAAACAGAACACAGCACCAGGAAAATAAACGTAATCTGAGGAAAATAGTAACAGTGCTGATATTGCTGAAGCAGTTAGTTTAAGAATACAACTTCCATACTATTCCAGAGAAGCATAACACAAACATGTCATATTGATTTGTTCTAAACTAGAACAAGCAAACACGTGCAATAAACCTCCACGTAGAACTGCATCTAAAGCTGGAGCTGCTAATGAGGGACCATAGTCCCCCTGTCAGGCAGGTAGCACATCAGGTGGCTCACGCACACACTGCCACACTGACTGACAGCAGCACTCAGCTGAGCTGCTGCATGCTAACATTGTAATTATTCAATTAACTGCAAATCAATAACAGCCATATGGGTGAGGTGTTTCAGGATTGCTCTGTCATTCATATACCTTCCTGGCTCCATAAAGACACTCAGTGTTGACTTAATTTATTCTATCACCCTCCCCTCCTGACCAGAGATGAAACATTCACAATCAAAGTTGCAAAGTAAGTTTAAGAAAAAAGTATTTTCCCAACCCGTCCATATACCTCTGGATTTTTCAGGGAAATGACCTGAATGCTAAATGTTTTGCTCTATCCCACACAGTAATCTACCTCCTACATTCAAAGACCTTGCCTCCATGCTGGCTCTGTTTTAGCTCCTCAATGGATGGGTGACATTAGACAGAAATCTCCCAAACATCCATCTCTCCTGTCACCCACCAAATAGACATGGAAATTGCTGCTTTACATTTTGGAATAAAGAAGCAGAGATTTAAACAACACCATTTTTTTTATCCATGCTCTCTTTTCTCCTCAGCCTCTCTGCTCTCCCAGGGGCCTTGGGCCCCTTTTCCTCTGGACCCAGTGGGTGTTCCAGTCGTGACACCTGCCCAGTGAATGAGTGAGGTGATTAATGGCTCAGAGAGAGAGAAGGACTGGAGGATGGAGGGACATGGAAAGAATAAGAGGTGCTACCTGCTGAAGGTCAGTAACATAAATCTTCTCATCTGCAAGCTGCGAAAGAGACCTATATTTTCACATATTAGAAGAGTGACAGCGTTACCATTGATTATCTGAAATAGAATTGCAACAAATACGTTGTTTTTGTTGTTTTCTGCAAAGCGTTGTCCTTGCCACATGACTGCAAGTGCAAATACATTTTTACAATAACCATATTTATGTCATCTGAAACCTTGATGTTAAAAAAAGAGTTCAAAGTAGTTAAACCTGGTTTAGCCTAAACCGGCTCAGTTATGGTTGAGGTGCAAACACACCCTCCATTTCTGCTACCTGTATGACCCCCTCTCTTTTCCAATGGTTATGGTCAATCTGACAGAGAGAGGTATCCCAATCGTTGTGGTTTTTAGTATAACAATGGCCATCAGTGGGCTCTAGATGGACAAACTGTCTACTTTTAAGGCTAGGCTTAAAACTTTCCTTTTTGATAAAGCTTATAGTTAAAGTGGCTTAGGTTATCCTGAGCTATCTCTGTAGTTATGCTGCTATAGGCTTAGGCTGCTGGAGGACATAATGACCACTTTCACCCTCTTCGCTACATTCTCACACTACTCTCCAATGTTGCATTATTTGCTGTTATTTCAGCTTTTAACTTTGTTCTCTCTCTTTTCTCTTCCTAGAAGCTACACCTGGCCTGACTCTGTGTCTACCTGTGACACCTTTCTGGAGAGGGGAATCCTCCAAGCTTCTGCTGGCAACAACTTAATGCTCACCCTCTGCCGATGATTCACATGGCCCTGTCTTTTAGTGTTTAGCCCTTTCTCTCTCCTAGACATGACGATTGACTGAGCTTTTACTGTAACTAACTCTATGTGCTCTCTTCAGACTCTAACCTTGAAAACTGTCTCAGAGTTTATCTGTTCTTTCTTTCTAGGTGAAACGACTAAAGGAGCTACATCCATTAACATTTACTTTTCCTTCCCATAGAAAGTACTCCTGGATCAGTCCTTCTTTGTTCTCTTTTGTGCTCTACTCTGTTCTCTCTAATCCCCAGTCGGTTCGTGGCAGATGGCCGCTCACACTGAGCCTGGTTCTGCTGGAGGTTTCTTCCTGTTAAAAGGGAGTTTTTCCTCTCCACTGTCGCTACATGCATGCTCAGTATGAGGGATTGCTGCAAAGTCAACGCCAGTGACTGTCCACTGTCTATACATGCTCATCCAGGAGGAGTGAATGCTGCAAGTCACTGACTGGATGCAATCTGCTGGGTTTCCTTAGATAGACAAATTTTTTATCCAATTTGAATAAATAACAGAATCTGACTGCACTGTTCAATGATTAGGATTAATTGGAATGTATGTACCTGACTTTTGTGAAGTGCCTTGAGACGACATGTGTTGTGAATTGGTGCTATATAAATAAACTGAATTAAATTGAATTGAAAAGAAATAACCACAGCAAACAGGAACGTTAGATGCCAGTGTGGGGCCCCTGCAAACACACAATTTTGGGCTTTGCTTTTGCGCAGATAATTCTGACAAACTTCTCCAGAAAATAGCAGTGATGGAAATAAAAATTAAATGGCTTGAAGTGAATCTGGCTGTAATGTTGTATATGAAAATAAAAACAACACTACAAATTATTCAAAGCAGTGATACGACTGATAGATACCAAACTAGCACTACCAAAAAACAGAAGAATGATGTAAATGAGAATAAACTGATCAAGAGTCCTCCCTGGAACTCTTTCGGCACATAGCCAAACAATAAATCCCTTCCTTCAGATCTCGGAAGATGGCTAACAATAGGAACCTGGATGAAACAGCCTGGCAGACGATACAGAGAAACGTCTCTCTAACTCCAGCACCAAGGAGAAAACAGCAGAGGACTGTGCTCACAAAAATGGTTTAAGCAAACCGTAAACACAGGAATCCTCTAGAAAACAGGTTTGCTCCACTTCTTTAAAACTCTGACTCCATGAAGGAATGCTCTTCTTTAAACACCAGGGAGGGCTGAGAACAGATTGCACTCTAAACAGTTACCTACTAAACAACTTCAGAAAGAGCAAGCCACCTGGCCACAAACACTAATTGTCATGATGGGGTTTTTGGGTGGACCAAAGTGCAGACAAGAGCTTGGCAGCAACATCTTAATTATTCTTCAGTTTATTTACAAAGGTCAAAAACGTTGCAAAACACTGCAGGTACGAACCAGAGTCAGGATCCAAAACTTACAAAGACACTGCAGGTTCTCGTGGCAAAAACGTAGCAAAGGATTGCAACGCGAAGCATAAACAAGCATAGACATGATAGAGAACGGGGTTGTGACGAACAGGAACCAGCAACACACAATGACACAAAACCAACTAATATACTGAGGGATAATAAAGGGCAGGTAATCAAAGAAACAGGGAACAGGTGTGACAAGGAGGCAGGGAGGCAGAAGGAACAGGTGAAACAAATACAAAGACTGAGCATGGGTGAGAAGACTAATAAACAATAAACAGAAAACACACTAGGAGGCAGTAGAGGGAGAAAAAGAACTAATAAACATGATACAAAAACCAAAATAGAAACATCTAAGCAAAAGTTAAAACACAAAGCCACAAACAAAGTCCAAAAATGTCACACTCTGACACTAATAGTGGGTGATGGAATCATGAATAAGATTAAATACTTTTGCAGCAAGAAAAACACCTCAATACTTTGTTTTGTCAATAACATGGTGTCTGATATCGCAGAGAAAATACTGATAATGACCGATGAGCATCCAACAGTTAAAAACCGTATCATACATGCCAATGGTGTTGTGAAGTAACACTTGGAAATTCTGAAAGAGGAATTAATTAATTAATTAATTAACATTAATGTCTCAATATTAAGGTGTTTTTAGTGGACCTTTACTGACAGTCTGGCATGGAGATGAGAGATTTAGTAGACTGCTGATGCTCAATAAATGGCTTACAAAAGCATTTGCTGCAAAATCAGTAACCTTTATTGACAACTTTTTCAAAAAGATGGATTTTGTCTTAATAAGTCTGGAGTATAACTCTTTACTTCTGACGATTTTTATTCTGTGAATCAGACACCAGCAGCCTCTGCCACAAACAGGAGACCACAACTGAAAGGACTGCACTCTAAAGGACAACTACAGCCTGCTGAGATAAGGATGAACTAGGAGAAAAAGACTTCGACAGGGACACTACAACAAGTGGAGTCTCCCTAGGCTCTAGCAGGACACCCCAGCAGAGGACCACAAATCACTTCACTGTGTTAAAACTTTTTTAAGTTCAGAAACCAACTAACACCATGCCTAAGTGTCACATTATCTCTACAAAACCCTCAGTGATGTTTTCATGTTATGTTTTTAGCAGAAACATGGTTACATGAAAATTGTGAGACACCTATACTGATAGAGTCAACACTTCTGAATTAAAATTTTCTAAGTAACAGCAGTGAGCATACAGGAGTGGGAGGGGTGGCCACCTTGTTTCATTTTATTAAAGTGTAAAAAGGTGTTCCTGGGCAAATTTGATTCTTTGAATGTCAGGCTGTCCAGGTGAAGGGCCCTGCTCAAGCTATGTTTATGAATGTTTACAGGCCTCTGAAATCCAAAGCAAACTTTTTCAGTTATTTCAATGACCTATCTTTGATATGTGTTGATTACGACTGTTTAATCCTTGTGGGAGACTTCAGCATCCATGCTGACACCCCCCAAGATAGAGGGGCAAACGAATTATGTGATACACTTAAAACCTTTAGTTTGACTCAAACATGTTGAACAGCAAGCACACAAACAGGGACATATTTTGGACTTAGTCATCAGTAACGGTCTGAACATTTCCAAGGTCTTTGTAACTGATGTTGCCCCACCTGAACACTTATATGCTAGCTTTGAAAGCATTATTTCCATCGCCTAAATTAGCGAAAAACATATTATAAGAAAACACTTTTTTTAGTACTTGGACCAATTCTCTTCACTATATACAGTATATGCTTCCATTAGGTACAATTATCAGGCAGCATAGAATAAATTTTCACTGTTACGCTGATGATACTCAGCTGTACCCATAAATCCTGATGAGCCCAACCAGTTAGATAGACTACAAGCATGTCTTGAAGACATAAAAACTTGGATGACTTTAATTTTTCTGCTTCTAAATTCAGACAAGACAGAAGTTGTCGTCTTTGAACCGGAGTCTTTAAAACAGAAATTGCTTAGTTAACTTACTCCATTTAACCTGGATGGCATTAAATTGACGTCCGGTACTAAAGTAAAAAACCTTGGTGTTATTTTTGACCAGGACATGTCATTTAAATCCCATATTAAACAGGTTTCTGGGATTTCCTTCTTTCATCTCCGGAACATTGCCAAAATTAGAAATATCCTATCCAGGAGTGACGCTGAAAAACTAGTCCATGCATTTGTTACTTCAAGGCTGGACTATTGTAATTCTTTACTATCAGGATGTCCACAAAATGCAGTTAAAAGCCTTCAGCTGATTCAAAATGCTGCAGCAAGAGTTCTGATGTAAATTAAAAAGAGAGATCATATTTCCCCTATTTTAGCTTCCCTTCATTGGCTCCCAGTTAAATCCAGAATATAATTTAAAATTCTCCTCCTCACATATAAAGCCCTTAATGATTTAGCTCCATCTTACATCAGAGATCTGATTGTTCCATATGTTCCTAACAGAGCACAAGTAGAATGGAAGGCAGATCCTTTAGTTATCAGGCTCCTCTCCTTACCACAGAGGACTTAATCAGCTAATTACCTCTATTAGAAAGATTGGATTAGAACCAGCTCTTACCAGTAAACACCCAAGGATTATTAATGTCATTTGATTTGTTTTTCTGTGTTAGATTTTCTGTATCATTGTAATGTTTTTCCTTATATACAGCGCTTTGAGTGCCTTGTTGCTGAAAAGCGCTATATAAATAAACTTGACTTGACTTGACTTGACTAAAAGCTCAGTATGAGCTGAAAGTGCTCCATGTGGCATTTACAGTTAAGGCCAAAATTATTCATACCGCTGGCAGACTTAGGTGATCTTTAATTTGACCTGTTTTTCATCATCAGTTCTGTTTCAGCCCAACAGTGACAGTGTGAAGGAATTTTTTTTACCAGATAGTGTCTGTTGCTCACTGGTTCACAGAGTTCTAACCTACCAAACAAACAGACCCTCTGTTATTTACTGCATGTGTAGCTAAGTGTGTGCACCTCTTATTGCAAGCTGTTGTGTTTGTGTATGATGAGACACAGCGAGCTTCTGCAGAGCACCTGAGGGTAATCCATGCCTCATGGGAGGTGGATAGAATATGCGGTGCCCCTCAGAGTAGAACATTCCATCAATTTCATTCTAAATGCGTGCAGCTCTCACCAAGATGCAATGCAGCTGGAGTAAGAATAAAGCAAACAGAACGTCAGCAGTAACACAGTTTTGTTGTCTTTTTTAGATTTGTGCTGTAGGTCTGACTGCTGGAAAGTGTGGTGGAGCTTAAGCCATAAAACGTTTTGTTTGTAATTGGACCTAATAAAGCAGCTTGAAGTTGCTGTTTACCAGTGAACAGCAGTACAGACAGCAGCTCTGAGCCTTCATCCCTCACTGTTCAGGTTAGTGTATTAACTGTGGCTAGGCTGGATTCTGATCATCTTACCCTCAACCTATAAAGGCCCATTTATTTGTTTTTATCCAGATGTTTGGGATTGATTCCCACTGAGCAAACTCTTCTAGTGCAGCTCTGTATCCATCTTGCCCTTTCTGTTTGCTGCGGGAACTGTACAACATAAACTACACTGTGTTTGACAGGTGTGAGTCTGCTTCTGTGACCTCGGGTGTTGTGGGAACCCACTGAGGAAAAGCTCTTGATGTCTTCCATTAATCCCTGCTGAAGAGAAGGGCCAATAAACATGGCTTCCAGGGTGCATGTCCCAAAGGCAGGCCTTACACTAACAGTAGGGTTGTGCATTGGCATCATTTTTATATTAGCTCCCATGATGACAGATTCCAGCATTCACGCCACATGTGTGACACACACACTTTAAGTGTGGCTTTAATTGCAATGCAGCTGCAGAATTAGAGCTGAATTATTTGTCACTCATAATACTGACCTACCAGCAACATTTTACTTTCTTTCATTTTTTTGAGACTGAGTCACAGAGGAAACCCATCAAATCCTCTCAGCCGCAACACTCACTAGCTCCTTCTGGAGGATCACAAGGCATTCCCAGACCAGATGGAAATATAATCTCTCCAGTGGATTCTGGATCTGCCCCGGGGTCTCCTCCCACTTGGATGTGTAATGAAAACCACCGGAGGGAGGCGCCTGGGGTGAAACCTGATGAGATGCCTAAACCTATCCTGTCAATGCAAAGGAGCAGCTCTGAGATCCATATCCAGTCTTTAAGACAGCCACCCAACAAAATAACCAAATTTAAGTCGCTTGTGTCCATGTTGTCTTTTTTTTGACCATGATCCACATCTCATGATCATATACATAAACAGACGTTAAGTTGAGAACTTTCTTTTTGGGCTCAACTCTTTCTTCAACACAACAGAGTGGAACAACACGGGCATTACTGCATATAAGACCCCAGTGATACTATCCATTTCCGTCCTACTCACAAACAAGACACTTAAACCTCTCTTCACACTGGTGCCTGACCCAGAGGGAGCAGCCAAGAACTTAATGGTCTAATACTTTAACTCCTTCTAGACTATTGTTGCAAGATTACCTGAAACTGCTCTTGGTCTTCATGGAGCAGAGATGTCTATTGATGCATATTTGACACATTCCAGGGACTGTACTGGAAGCACATCTTGCCATTAGTGTAACACTATCAATTAATCACTATTATGCACAATTATTCCTAATGTGCTTATTTTTTATCATATATATTTTTGTACAAGTTGTACATGCTACATTAAAATTATGAATCTCTGCTTAATTTAGCACAAAAAAAGGATTTATTTTTCATGCTTTTCATTTTAAATAGACACAGGAACGGGTTGTTTTCTGTAAAGTCATATTCAGTAAATTAGAATATTATTGAAAAGTTAATGTATTTCAGTAACTTACTTTACTTATTAAAACACATTGTATAGATTAATT
Source organism: Crenichthys baileyi (assembly GCA_036173005.1). Taxonomy (NCBI): domain Eukaryota; kingdom Metazoa; phylum Chordata; class Actinopteri; order Cyprinodontiformes; family Goodeidae; genus Crenichthys; species Crenichthys baileyi. The sequence goes on along the minus strand of JAHHUM010000744.1, from coordinate 131,182 downwards.
AAACAGACTGTTTACAAGCCTTTATTTCTTTTCCTTTGATGATTTTCCACTAACAGCTAAGGGAAACACAACATTCAAGATTAGAATATTACATCAGACTATTAAAAAATATTTTAATACAGATATGGGGACTTAAATAAAACTATGTTTAATACCTGCCCAAAGGTTGGTGTTTTCTAAAGGTAACTTTAATCTGACAAACGAGCCTAATTGGAACCCATATTCTAATTTATTGAATATGACTGTGGTCATATAATAAGTCATTCACAGATGAAGCTGCATAAGAGTGCAACTGAAATCACTCTGTCAGTCTAATTAGCAGAGTGGTTGCTAAAAAGGAAGGACAGATGTGCATAAAAAGTCCCTGTCTTCTTGTGTTAATCATGTGCAGCTTTGGATCTGAATGGCCTTATATTTAAGAAACTGTTGTCAAGAATATGGCAGCTACAAAAACAGTTTCTGGATCATGAAGAATGTCATGGTAAGAGGTTCAGCTGTAGTGATGAGGGCTTCAGGACATCCAAGAATGTCTCTTCTTCTAGTGAAGAGTTTTCTACCGAATTGTGTTACCACCAGTAGCTTACTCTGGTGGCTCTGACCTCATTTCACTGTTGAAGCAATTCTACTTGTGTCATGAAATAACAGATAGTACATGAGATGCGGAAAGGTTTCTTCTTTGATACAAATGCTTGAACACACTGAGAGTTCGGTTGAGGTGAGGTGAGGATACAGGGGTGGCTGAGCCAGGTGGACACAGATCAGTTAAGCTGAGTATCCAATCTGTGTTTCCTCTAACAAGATACTGATCTATTGTGGTTGTAGTTAGTGAGACAGAGGAAGACACTATGTGCACAATTATTAGCAGCTTGTATTTCTCAGGATTGATTTTTGTTATTGAACTACCGAGCTCTAGATTGTTCTGTGGGATCATTTCTTCATCTTCTGGCCATAACTGGGTCGCCATGCAGTGGAGTACCTTGATGTATGCGTTGCCCTGCAGAAAAAAAAGATGATCTTTTTAAAAGATGGAGACCTTTTAATGTACCACTTCTTGAAGAAAGTCTCTTCTAAAAATTGCTAGAAGGTTTGCATGATTTTGAGTCCATCTTCAACCCAAAAAGATCCCACCAGCTTATCTTTAATAATATCAGCCCATACCAGTACCCCTCCTTCATCTTGCTGGTGTCTGAATTGAAGTGGAGTCCTTTACTGATCAAGCCATGGGTCCATCCTTCTGGTCTGTCATGAGTCACTCTTATCTCCTCAGACCATAAAATCTGTCTTGAGATAATTCACCTTGCAGTCCAGTAGACCCCGTATGATTGGGGCCAAATTGAGTTTGCTTTTACAGCAGTTTGTCCAATGAATCAGTCCATTTGAATGAAGTATTTCCCTCATCCTTCCTCTATGTGTGACCTTGAGCCATTTCTCCTTGCAATACTGTTACACACCTAATGCCCTGTTTTGTTGATCGCTTCCTGCATTTGGTTCACCTGAAGTGGGCCGAGACCAATTTTTTTGGCAGCACCAGAGTTCAGTTGCACACCTCTTACCTCCCTAAATGATCCAGACTTTCCATATAAACAAACTGGAGTTTGATGTCAGAGGGCTGGTGTAAGTTCAGTGGTGAAGACAAAAGGATAGCGGTCTTTCACTAAGTAGGAAATCTATGGGAGCGTCTAAATTACCACAACTAAGTTATGCCCATTTTCCACCGGCTCGATTTGGCCAGCCTGGAACAGCTCCGCACGGCTCCGCACGTTGTGTGTTGCATTTCCATAGACCCGCTTTCGCTCCAATGAAGGGAACACCTCCTGGAGGTGCGGCTTTAAAGCGAGGTGCGATGAAATCCTTGGCTGGCCATTTGATCGGCTACATCAGCAAACACCTTTTTATTCCTTGTCGCCCCATCCAGCTGCTGCTGAATATTGCAGTCTCCTATGATTGCCAGAAATGCTTGCACCTCGTCATTGCTCCAAGGGGTGACTTTTCTGGATCACTGTCCGGACTCCATCATATGTTTCTCTCATTTGCTTGAATGCACGTTTGACAATTGTGGTTGTTTTTTTACGCTGGTTGACTTACGGCTAGCTGCGCCCACGGCCAATCAGTGAACAGCCGTTTGTTCACCTCACCTACAGTACCGACTCGGCCTCGCTTAGCCCTGATAAGAAGGAGGTACCAAAAAAGTAGGTACCGGTACTGAAATAACAGTAATGGAAATGCTCACGAAGCGAGCCGAGTGGAGCCGAGTCGGGCCAAATCGAGCCAGTGGAAAAGGGGCATTTATGAGCGTTTCCATCTGGTTTTTCCGTACCAGTAACTTTCGGTCCCTGCTCCTGACAGGGGCGGAGGCGGGATTACATATGACCTGAACAGACTGCTTTTCTCTGATTGGTCATGGGACCAGGATAAATTAAAAGGTTTTCGCTGAGGTACTGCAGGGAAAAGTTAATAAAACTCAAAAGCGACTACAGTAATGTAAAAGACTGGATTTGCTGAAGCGGATTAAACTGAAATTTTATTTTAGTGTTTACAAATTATAATCCATGCCTGAAGGCTAAAAGACAAGAAAAGGACACAGCAGCTTTCTGACTTACACGCAGGTAGGGGGCGCTGTATTGAATAACATCCTAAATCAGCTGATCACACATTAAATCAGCTGTTCAGACGTACAAACATTTCCCCTAAACCAGGCTAATCAATACCATGAAACACCGTGTTTGGTTCGGAGATTTATTGACGGTCTTTAAGCGAACCAGCGTCTGCAGAAGGGAGCAGGCAGAGAGCAGCTGCCCGTAATCAGACTACCTTCATTGGATCAAACAGGAGGAAGCTCTCGCTGAATCCGCAGAGCACGAATATCCAATATCCATCCTGAAACTAACTTCACCGCGGTCGAAAGTCCGTGGTTTTGCACTTTAAAGTACTTGGCCTCGTTATTGCCATGGCTGAGACAAAAACTTCCTCATAAAGCCCCAAATTGTAACTTATTCAGGCCAAGTTTGGAGCAGAGAGGAGAGACGCCGCTTTCTTGACTGGTAAAGTGCTTGAAGTTGATCTCTGTTGGCTTCTGTTTCTCCGCCTACGTTTTGAGAACTGACCACAGCTTCATCATGGGGTTAAGATCTGAATGTCATTGTTCAAATTTTTGAGCCACTTTATCAATATTCCCTTGAGTCACGATGAAAAAACACAGATCATCACCCAACTGTGCCAGAAGTGTTGGAAGATTTGGATTACATTTTGATCCCACTATTTTTTTCATGGCAGTTTTTTTTTGGGGAAATTGGAAAGGAAGCTATGGGAAATAAAAATAGTCTATTAAATCAACATTTTTTTGACATGAATTTTTAACACTGAATTTTTATCCTGTGCAATTTGTATGGAATTTTTTTTTTGTAATTAAAATTCCCCGCAAAAATTCGCCTGAAATGTGTTGACCTTCTTGGGGGACTCAACCAAAGCAATCAGTCGAGCGTTTTAGCCCAAACAGATTACCCCCATTTGATACGGACCACCATTGCCTTGGGGAGAGGCGAGTCTCTTAACAGTTTGCTGGGTAGTGGCTTATGAAGATTGTGATGAGATTTTTCTACCCAAAAATAATTATTAGAAAAAAGCCAGGTAATTTAAACCCCCCTTTGAGATTCGGTATTTTTTTTTTTATCTAATGGAACTGAATGAAATGTTTGACTGACCTGATGACAGCTGGTGCCCCAACCCTGTCCGCAGATTTTAAGTACAAAAAAAATTCACATACATAATTGCACAGGATAAAAATTCAGTGTTATAAATTCAATGTCTAAAAAATGCCTGATTCTAATGAGACTATTTTACTTCCATAGGAAGCCCACTCCCTTGGATAAGAAGCAACCCCACCCATGTCACGATGCTTCAGTGTTGGCCCATGGTAGCTCATGCTTTTTCTGCTGTGGATGACAATAATGTTTTTCTAGATGTCCCTACCAACTGTATGGGGGAGGCATCTGAAAAAAATAACATTTCTTTACTATCTACCCATGTAGATCCTGCAGAATTTCATTCAGTCTTTGATCATATTCTTGCAAGAGAGGTGACCCCTTTGCTGCCCCTCTTCTCAAAACGTAGTCCAGATGTGTTTACCTCATGGTGCATGAAGATTAACTCAAACACCCACCCACTGGTAGTTAACACGATTCAGTTCAATACAGGAGACAGTCCTGGGACGACTTCTCTGCAGCTCAACCTCTCTCCTTGAAGTTCTTGATGAAAGAGTGGTTTCAACTGGACTGTTACACAGCTTCATGCTGTGTATTATAAGACACAAATCTTAATCAGCAAATGTATTTTTATTGTACATTTACAAAACAACGAGTACAAAAAGTCAGCCCACAGACGTTTTCTTGTTTTAGAAGGAGAATATGAAATCTTATTTTCAGAACTGCAGCAAACGGTCTCTCACATGTAAAAAGGGGGAGGGTTTAGTTTGTTTGGAGGCGTACAAGAGGGGGTACAATCAAACTTTCATAAAGCCTCTCAGTCAGCCAGCACAGTGCTGCAGAAAAACCAAAGGAATCATAGAGAAATATGACATTCGTAACAGACACCTAGGATGCAGGGATCCCAGCAGGGAGGCGCTCGGGGCACAGGCGTCCCTCCGGGGTTTTTTTGGCTTTTCCAACCTCTTTCCTCAACCAGCAAACACACTTTGTGCTTCTTATTTTCTGTTGTTTTGCCATCACAACGAGAGTGCAACAGTAGTTAATGCTTTCCCTAAAAGTTTACATATTGACAAAGAAAATTGGCACATTCAAGAAGACGTTTTCCATAATAACAGACTTTTTTTTATCCTTTGATTTTTTTTTTGATCATAAATACGATATACGTCTCTCTCCCTGTATCCAGAGCTCACAAAAGAACAGTACAGACAGGTATTTACAAAATAAGGAAGAAAAGTGAACTCAAACTCATAAATAATTATAGTAATACCAAAAGTCAGTTTTTCTTCTTTCACAGCAATAAGTGTAGCATGTTGAAAACTGATAGCTTCTCTTCATCTTTAGTCCATTGTGTCTCTGGTGAAAAGATGGGGAGGGCTGATGGAGGCATCACAGGTATACTGACAGATTCACTGGGCTCCTTATCTCATTTCCTAAAAGAACAAATAAAAATAATGTGTATTTTTACAGTCACTATAAAGCTTTACCACATATACAACTTTTGATGGCATCAGCAGTTCTGCCACCTTTCATAATGTTCAGGCAGAGATCATAAGTACAGCGAGTTATTTGGAAGTAGGCATGGCACACAAACTGATTTAAATATAACACCAGATTAATTGCAACATAAATGGAATATTTAACAGCATTATAACTGTGATTATGGTCTGGACATTTTGTTGCTTGATCACAAACTGAAAGTTCCTGGGCTATATTTAGATTACAGGCTCAGTCAACTCAGCCCATGAAGTGTTGAATTATCAGTAAATTTCACATAATCCAATCAGTTATTTAGAAAGCATTAATGTTGACAGGGGTTTAGCCAGTCTAAGTGCTGGCTCACAGCAGGTGAACCAGTTTGACTCAGACATGGAAAGGCAGCAGCAGGAAGGTAAACTGCAGAGTGCTCCACAGTGGTGGGTAAATGCCAGGTACCTGGGTCACCATTGCTGTTTTCCTTGCAGTTTCACTACATCCAAGGTTTTTGTCAAGAGCTTTCAAAACTGTTCCTTCCAGCATGCACCACTTTTGGTGCTTTCTTTCAGACATTAATGTTGTCTAACTTAATAGTCTTAGACAATTTGTTTCTAATATATATAATAATTCGTCTAAGACTTTTAAGTTAGACAACATTAATGTCTGAAAGAAAGCACCAAAAGCTCCTCCCCCAGAAATCTTCCTCGCTACCATCCAATGACTTTGACACGCAGCACTTTTTAAACCCACGAATGATGCTCTCTGGTGTCACTTCACCCCATGCTTGGAGGATCTATTCACAAAGCTTGCGTACAGCTGGCTTTTGAATTTTTCCAGACCGTGTGAGCGTGTTACCGCCAGACAGGAGCCACTAGGTGGACCTCTTGCGCAGGTTATCCTTGAAAGGCTTGTTTACCACCACATCCAACACCTGTAGCTGGCTTGTCATCCCTCCTGGTATGATGACTAAGTCGCCGTTCATGTTCCTCACCTGAGTTTTCACTGCATTAGTCAGGTGTCCGCGGAAGGCATCCATAACAAGCATGTTTTTCATTTTTGGAAGAGCCCCGCACCGTGTTCCCAACACCAGTTTCAACCAGTCTACCACAAGTTCACTCTGCATCCAGCCCTTTTCCTGGGCGCGTACAATGAAGCCAGCTGGCACTGCTTCCTTAGGGACTGTTTTGTGTTTTAGAACCACATACGGGATTCGCTTTTTGTTAAAGTTAGAATTTAGTCTGCTGTTAGCATAAAGCTAGTGTTAATCTTAGCTAGCATGCTAATATTAGCAATTAAGTTAATGTTACATTTAAGCAATTAGATATGATTTCTACATTATAAACTTATTTTAACTCCACACCTTTTGCGCTTACAGAACTTCAACAAATTCTCCCTGAATATTTGCTCTTCTATTTTTGTGAGCTAATTTAAACAAGTGGTTCTGCTTTATGTCACATTTCACCCAACGAGCTCATTCAAACGTCATCTACAGAGTAAAAACACATTTTCGAGTTTATGATACGAATGTCAAGTTTTAACTAAAAAATGCTCTTTCCACTTATTTTGTTCATAACTTCTGCTTTAAACTAAATGTCTGCATTTATACTTAATACATTGGTTCTGTAAAATACAGAAGAAATGTAAGTTTTCCATTGGAAAGTCAGAGATTGGTGTAAATTCTACAATCTTCATTTCCCCATTCTGTAATAAAGTTTTCTCACAGTCCAAAATAAGTGCTGGGGCTGTGGGAAATCTACTGTCCTAGAATGACCTTAGGGGTCAAAGGCCAAAAGAAAGTAGGCAGGAACATCCCACGAGGAAGAGGAAACCTAATCCAGGCTTCCTGCAAAAACATCCCAAATTTTACAGCTGGGCAGGGACATGCCTTCATGTCCTTTGGAAGGTGTAAAAAGCCCAGGAAGGGTCATCTGGGAGCACATAGAGGGGCGGGTGTGGGTGGTCCCTGCTGCTCTGCAGGGAGTAACTGAATAGAATAGGATGGGATAGCCCTGTCTGTGTGCATTGTGGAGCAAGTAAAAAAAATATATCTGAGCCCATGACTGCCACTTTTCCAGGTCTGTGTGTACAGTCCCTTGTCAGATGGGTGCAGAGCGCTGACCCCTGACAAAGCCACGGCTCCTCTGACTCCTCACACAGACAGCCTGACTGTCACGCCTCAGGCTATAGCTTTAAAAAGAACATCTACTGTACAACAATACAGGATAGCATGGGAACTGCTAGAATAAACCAGTAGATATGTGCAAATTCTAGAATAAAATTGAACTTGTTGAAATTTAAATTCTGTGGTTTTAACTGCAGAATTTAAAAGAAAAAGTAAAGTATTTCTTCACCTTTTATATGATAAATACACCTGTATTTTAAATTAATGTTTAAACTAATTTGAAATAAAATTTCTGGATTGACTCCTTTCAACAGAATGAAAATGAAACTTATTTTTTCCTCACTTCCTATACTTTACCGATACAGTCACTCGATATAAACTCGATTTTAGAGATGATTCAGCCTTGTAATGTTGTGGATGAAGGTTCTGTCAGCCAGTTTTTACTGTCTAACTACTGTCATGTCAAACATTGTGAGTGTTGTCTGTGCAGCTCAGAGTCCCTGCAGAGTTTTCCTTCAACTAGCACAGCTTGCTCTGCCATAAAAGACACCGGCTCGTCACCAGGGAGCCCGCAGGGGGTGCATTTGAAGGAGCCCTCCTACAGCAAAGTGTGCCCTCTGAAGAGCACTCCAAATGGAGTGGTGGGCATGTATACTTAATCATTTTTTACTGTAAAGCTTAGTGAGTAGAAGCTAATGGTAGATCTGCGAGCCTGAGAGCATCATGGTGTGTGTGTAAGTGCGTGTGTGCATGGGTATGTGTGTAAAACTATGAGCCTTTCCATGGCAGGAATACATTTTATAACTAAATGTGTTTACTGTTTTATTTTTTCCAAGACAAGGAGAGATATTATGTGGTGGAACACAAATATCAAACTGTTTTCTACCTCGATGTGTTTCCTGGCCGAGCTGAGTCCCCGAGAGCCGGTGGAGCCTCTGGATGAGGAGCTCCCCGTGGTCGAGCAGTTACTGGACATCTGACTCCTGGAAAGGTAGCCGCTCTTACTGCTGTATGCCACCACTTCTTCATCTGATCAGGCAAAATGAAGAGAAGATGCAGACACACAATGAAGGCCTCTAGTGAAACCTGCTTATAAAAAAGTGTCAACCATAATTTCCTGTGGTGCTTTTAACCATAAACAAGGTTAACTAGCCTATCTTATTAGCTACTGTTTTATCAGCTAGCTCAACCTAACGCAATGACTGAACACCTAACTATTTCAGATACTGTAAGTAATAGTGGTTCAAAATGAAGCCTAGATCTGCTAAACTAATACTACAGCAGCAATTTCAGGATTATAGAACAACATGTTGTGTTTTTTATTTACAGTCAACATCTTGAAATGTGTCTGCTGCAGAGTCATTCATAAAGAATGACATGTTGAAGTCAGTCCCACTTTACTCTTATGTGGAGGAGAAACACTGCAGTGCAGCAACAGAGCATGATGCAGCATTATGTTGTCTAGACTTTATCCGACTGTGTTTACCAGTGCGTTTAGCTGAAAATGGGTTTTGGAACAGCTGAAGCCCGGTTCTATCTGTGAGTAGACATGTCTAACCTTTAATGAGATGATGAGTTACAAACACGGCTTCTTACTGTCGGCGTGTTTTTGTCCCGAGCCTTTCCGCTGGTGGCTGTTGCTGCTGTATTCGCTCCTCTCAAGGGAAGAAGGGGCGCCGTTTGCCAAGCTGCTGGTCTCCACACACCCCTGAGGGCCTTGAAGCCTATCCTCCTCTGGGGGGGGCTCCGGAGGTGGGGGAAGGTCTAAACAACACAGTGAGGAATAAAATAAGGAACTTTTAAACTATAATAAAGAATTTCCCCATAGTTTTCAGAGGCGGTTAGGCTAATTATAGTGTCTGTTATATAACAGCTGTATTTGCTTTCCAAAGAATACTTGGTTACAGTTTATTTAATTGCCTCACATTCAGATGGAGAGAACATGACGGACTTCTTCCAGCTTTGTTCTCATTTAGAAAATTTGTGAATTTAAATGAGTGAAAACAATCTGCTTGTCAAACAACAGTTCTGATTGTGTAAATCACAAGGAACCACATGTGTTCTGTGTCCAGAATATGGGCACTCACTCCTCTGCAGTTTCTCTTAGAATTTCTGATGTTTGAAACACACAAGGAAACATTCATCCCATTCAGAAAAAACTCCGGCAGGAGCTCCAACCTGCCATCCAAAGGACTTGTCTTGGTCACATACGATAATGCTTTGATTTCAAAAACGTAGCATTTCCTGTACAAATACTTCCTGAATGCGACATGTAAATCAAGAAAAGCAGGTTTCAGAACGTCTTTTCACCTCCTTGAATATCTCTTCTGTACGCTGACGTCTTGGACACCTTTTTCTTCACTCTGGACTTTTGGATGGGAGGAGCGCAGGTTTCTGCTGGAGAGGAGCGGCTGTGCACTGTGGCAGAAAGATGACATTCAGGTCATCCAGGAACAGCTGATATGAGCCTGTTTGCTATGTTGCATATTGATTGCTGAGTTCTGTTTGTAATGCATGAATGCAGCAGTGACTTTACCAGGCGTAGCTGCGCCGTCTTCGTTCACTGTTGGCCCCTGGCCGTGAAGGCAGCAGTGAGCAGGACTTTGGAACTGCAGTGTGCCAACCTCTGTTGAGCTGAGATGCTGTTGGCCACAGAGGATGGGGTTGGACTGGGTGAGTGGTGGGCTCGGCGCCTGGGGAACTGGCACTGGACCGCAGGGTAACCTTCTGCTATGGGAAGTAAGGGCAACATGTCACTGAATGCTAACCAGTTGGATTTTGAGCTGAGCTGTTTGGGAGATCAGTTTATAATTAAAGGAGAAGTACAGTTTAGGGTCAGTAGAATATTTATGGTGTGATTGTCCTACATAACATTAATCGTCTCACATCGGTTCATGAAATTAAAAAATACATGTTAACTACGGTTATTCTGACACAACTTGATGGTGATACCAAGAAAAGTGCTCAATACATTTTTTATTTATTTTTAATTATTTATTTTTGGCACTAGTGGCCATTATGACAACCATAATGTTAACAAATACAATAAACTTGATAAGATCACATTTTCTTCACTACCTTTAAACCATCTACAACCAAATACTAAATTAAAGTTTCTGTTTGCTTCTGATTTCTCAAACTGTTTCAACCTTTTCAGTTGTTAAACACTTAGCTGATGAGTTTCTGTTTATTGACATTCCTACTTAACGTTTTGTTATCTGTTTTTGTTTCTTTTTCCTACTTTACTTCAAACATTTATGAAAACGAAATCTGAGATGAATGTGAAACACCAAAGCTGGTTTGTTTCGGTTTTCCCTACATAAAACTATCTCTCAATCAGTGCTGTCACTGTTTTGTTATGCATTTTGACACTTTAGTTTGCATCTGTAAACATGACAATCTAAAAGCAAATTAAGATTTTTTTTTATTCTACCTCAAGTTTAATAACAAATCAAAGTTAAATAGCAGAACTCATTTTAGTAATACCACCATAGACTCATCGAACACATAGTAACATTATCAGAGGGACTGTCATAAAATCTAATCAAACTCTGGTTCACATCGGCTTTGAAAATGCAGATTTATTCTAAAAACTGAGCACCTGAAAAAAAAACATCTCTACAGTTTTTCCACATTTTAATGAAGTTTTCTGCTTGCAGTTCCAGATAAGGCCCCATTCAGGCCAGAGAACACATCACATTCTCAAAGTGTTTAATTTGAGACACTTATTTACTTTCAACTAAAAAGCAACCCTGTGACCTACTGGCTTTGCCTAAAACGGGCATGAATATCACAGAAGGCATTCGTCAGATCTTCCAATAACATGTACTCACTGAATATTGTTGCAAATAGTTTGTGGAACCCCTAAAAATACTGTTTCATATTCAGAAAACAAACCTTATAATTAAAGAACGTTCAAACAGACACAACTTTATATGCAGCAGATGCAGTAAACTAACTATCTTCTAAAACCTGTTCTTTATGCACAGTAGTGCTCGAACATGCTAAGGACAGTGTGTCCTGGTTGTGAGATGTAGCTTTTGCAGTTTAAATGTGAAGCTTCTTGTGAGGTAATATTTTCATTCTCGGTCACTTCTGGCAGCCATTCCAGAAGGTCGTATTTTCATTTTGGCAGCAAGAAAAAACTGTCCTGACAAAAAGAAAAGCCAACTGCGAGCTGCATTGGTGAAGCAGCTATCTCAGCAGTGCAAATCCTGCATTGGTGTAAATTGAGCTAACACCACGTTAATATAAAGCACAGCACTGTGCTAAATATGGAGCTAAATTGGGGCCATAAAGTTTGTTCAAACGAAAAAAATTTGAACCTGAAAGAAAAAAGTTTGTTCAAAAGAAAAACATTTGAACCTGAAAAATTATTTTGAACCTGCCCCAAGAAAATGTGAAAACTGGAAAAAAAGTTTTGCAACTGAAAAAAAAACAGATGTGAAACTGGAAAAAAAAAGTTCAAAACTACTTTTCAGATTCAAGTTTCTTTTTCGAACCTGCAGATTTTTTTTTCGGCTTCAAACTTCTGGCCCTGTTTTGGCGTGGGGGGCGGGGCCTCAGATCACGGGGTGCGGAATCATGACTGACAGCTCAACAGAGTGGCTGAACAACATATTCCCAGCTGTTGCATTCAGGGGCCGTGGGAACTGGGATTATCTGTAATACATCATCGATATTCTATATATATGTGATTGGTTTTGAAAGATAACATGCCTCACCGATAGAGGCAGCTTACGTGCATCTCAGAGGAGAAACTATGATCTTGACAGATTCGCACAGCATTTTAAGTCCATGTTGGAGATTTCCCATGCTCTCAACATAAAGCAAAAGAACTGCCAGACTAAGCGACGGTATGAAACCAGATGCAAAACGAGCCGGTATTTTCCGAATATCCTTGCATAATTAGGCCTGGACTTGTTTTCACATGGACTGGACTTGGGTTTCGGTTTCTGGTGCATTTTTGATCTGTTTGGTCTTCATTTAGTGAAGTGACTCACAGCCAGGGGCAAACTGGCATACAGGCAACCGGGGGAAATCCCCGGTGGACCGCTGGCTTAGCCATTGAAGTGAACCACCGTTTGAACAAACTTTTATTTTTCAGGTTCAATTTTTTTTTTCGTTTGAACAAACAAGTGTATTTTTGTTTCTCTGCAGTAGTTTTAAGTTTTGTTCGTTCTCAGACTGCAGGTTTACTGGTGGCTCCTAGAGTCTCTAGAATTTGGTTGGCTGGAGCTCTGGGTAACGTCACTTCCTGTTTTCGCTATTGCACTTGGTGAATTGTTTGGTGTGTGAAGGCTCTCTCGTTTGATCAGATTTCTCTCTACTGTGATATCTCTTACTTGTTATAATACATAAGCACATTATACACATTATACACATGCTTTCTGTTGCTGCTTTTAACATTTGGGGACTCTCCGTGTTTTACACGGTTTTAGCTTAGCGTTAGCTCCACCATGGCTACCTGTTCTGCTGTTTCTCTCTCTGAGTCTCCTCCTCTCTCCTGCTCTCTGTGTCAGATGTTCAGTTACTCCTCTGCCTCCTTTACTGATAATGGTACGTGTAATAAATGTAGACTGTATGGGGGTGGTGCTTTCGGAAAACACCACCCCCATACAATCCCCTCACCATCCTCCATCTCTGAGGACCTGAGATGGTCTTCACACATAGACACTGTTCGAAAGAAGGCCCAGCAGAGACTGTACTTCCTGAGGCAACTCAAGAAGTTCAACCTTCCACAGGAACTGCTGGTCATCTTCTACACTGCCATCATACAGTCTGTCCTGTCTTCATCCATCTCAGTGTGGTTTGGTTCATCCACAAAACAGGACAGGTCCAGACTGCAACAAATAATCAGGACTGCAGAGAGAATCATCAGGGCTGACCTTCCCTCCATCCAAGACTTATACAGGTCTAGGGTCAGGAAAAGAGCTGCTAAAACCTCTACAGACCCCACACACCCTGCACACAAACTATTTAGAGTTTTACCTTCAGGCCGCCGCTACAGAGCGCTGTTCACTAAAACTAGCCGCCACAGAGACAGTTTCTTCCCCAAGGCTGTTTCTCTGTTGAACATTCAATAGAGTACAAAACAACAGCATACAGATGTTGCAAATGCACCTTTTTATTTATATATGTGTATATTTGTACATTGTAAATATGTATATTCTGTAATGCAAAAACAAAAACCAAAGAGCAAAGTGTACCGGAGTCATATTCCTTGTTTGTATGTAAAAACTTGGCAATAAAGCTGATTCTGATTCAAATTTTTGTAGCTTTGGAGGCAAGGGTGTCGGAATTGGAGGCCCGGCTCCGCACTGTTGAAAAACCAGCAGATAGCCAAGGCCGCTTAGCCAGCGAGGAGCTACCGAGGGTAGCTCTCCGTAGCAGTCCTTCAGCAGAGCCCACGCAGCCGGGGACTCAGGCCGGCTGGGTGACGGTACGTAGAAAGCGTAGTCCTAGATTCCAGCCCACAGGTCACCACCAACCCGTCTGCATTTCTAACAGATTTTCCCCGCTCAGCGACACACCCGCTGAGAAGCCGACTCTGGTAACTGGCAGCTCCATAGTCAGAAACGCGGCACTAGAGACACCAGCGACCATAGTAAAATGTCTGCCAGGGGCCAGAACGGGCGACATCAAAATCATACCTGAAACTGCTGGCTAAGGATAAGCGTAAATACAGTAAGATTGTTATTCACGCTGGCGGTAATGACAACCGGTTACGTCAATTGGAGGTCACCAAAGTTAGTGTTGCTTCGGTGTGTAAGTTTGCCAAAATAATGTCGGACTCCGTAATTTTCTCTGGTCCCCTCCCCGATTTAACCAGTGACGACACGTTTGGCCGCATGCTGTCATTTGGGGAAAACCTGGTCCGATCCGGAGAGATGGCATCCATCCCACTTTGGATGGAGCAGCTCTTCTTTCTAGGAATCTGGTTGAATGTATTAGTTCTCCAAAACTCTGACAACCCAGGGTTCAGATCAGGAAGCAGGGTCGTAGTTTAATACTCCTCTCTGCAGCTTCTGTACTGCTACCTACCCATCACCCTATTAAGACAGTGTCTCGCCCACGGCCAAAATTGAATAGATTAAAAAATAATCTCAAAGGAGGAAATCAGGAAAATCTCATAAAAATAAACACAACTCAGACTAAAAAGAAAAATAAAACAATTAAATGTGGCTTACTGAACATAATCTCTTCAAAGACTTTGCTTGTTTGCTAGTATAAATGAGTCAACTCCTACTAATTATTTAAATTTTCACATTCCTCGAAATACTGGGCGAGGAGGAGTAGCAACCATCTTTCAGTCCGATTTATTGATTAGTCCCAGACCAATTCATAGTTACAACTCTTTTGAATATTTAATCCTCAATTTTCCTCATCCAAATTGCAAAGCACTAAAACCACTTCTGTTTGTTGTTTTGTACCGTCCACCAGGCCCTTACTCTCAATTTTTAGATCAGTTCTCAGACCTTTTATCTGATTTAGTGTTAAATACAGATAAAGTTATAATAGTGGGGGATTTTAACATTCATGTTGACACTGAAAGTGATAGCCTAAATATAGCCTTTAATGCTATCTTAGACTCAATTGGCTTTGCTCAAAACATTAACAAACCTACCCACCTTTGTCTTCATTCTCTGGACCTTGTGCTGACATATAGCATTGAGTGTAAAGAAATAATATTTTCTCATAACCCTGTCCTGTCTGACCATTTTTAATAACCTTTTAAATTAATTTAACTGAGTACTCCACACCTGAAAAAAAATTCATTATAGTAGATCATTAAAAACACAGTGGAGGGAGTTTCTTCCCCTTCACAAATTGATTCTCTCATGTGTTCATAGTGTTACTTCATCATTGCGTGGTGCATTAGACAATGCAGCCCCTTCGAAATAGAAGGTAATTATTTATAGGAGTCTGACTCCCTGGTTTAATCCAGAGCTGCGTACTTTAAAGCACAATGTTAGAAAATTTGAGAGAAAATGGCGCTCTATCACACCTAGAGGATTCCTACTTAATCTGGAAAAATAGCCTACTGTTGTATAAAAAGACACTTCGCCAAGCCAGAACAGCTTATTTCTCATCCTTAATAGAAGAGAACAAGAATAATCCTAGGTTTCTCTTTAGTACAGTTGCTAAACTTACACAGAGTCATAGCTCTGTTGAGTCATCCATTCCATTAGCTCTCAGCAGTCATGACTTTATGGGATTCTTTTTAAATAAAATTGATTCTATAAAAAAAAATTAATTGACATACTCCCAAAGATGATTACTTCATCCTCAGCAAGTGAGACAACACTAGAAGTAACTGTAGAACCTGATCTGTGTTTGGACTGTTTTGATCCTGTGGAGCTTCCTGAGTTATCAGAAATATTAGCTTCATCTAAACCTTCAACTTGTATGTTAAACCCAATCCCAACCAAATTATTTAAGGAAGTGTTCCCTCTGATTACCAGCCCCATTTTAAATATGATTAATCTATCTTTAGTAAATGGATATGTACCACAGGCTTTTAAGGTAGCTGTAATTAAACCTTTACTTAAGAAACCTTCGCTTGATCGAGATGACTTGAAAAATTACAGACCTATATCCAATCTTCCATTCTTATCTAAAATTCATGAGAAAATAGTTGCTAATCAAACGTGTGAGCATTTACACAGCAATGACCTGTTTGAAGAGTTTCAGTCAGGCTTCAGAGCTCATCATAGCACTGAAACAGCTCTGCTGAAAGTCACTAATGATGTTCTTATTGCCTCAGATAATGGACTTGTGTCTGTACTGGTTCTGTTAGATCTCAGTGCTCCATTTGATACAGTCGACCATAATATTCTCTTAAAAAGGCTGGAATATGCTGTAGGGATCAGGGGAAAACAGCACTAGGGGGGGTTTTTAAAATCTTATCTGTCTGACAGATTCCAGTTTGTTCTATGTAAATGATAAATCATCTTTATCTCCAGGGTTATTTGTGGAGTACCACAGGGTTCAGTACTTGGGCCAATTCTCTTTACTATATATACTGTATATGCTTCCAATAGGTCAAATTATCAGGCAGCATAGGATAAATTTTCACTTTTTACGTTGATGATACTCAGCTTTACTTATCCATAAATCCTGATGAACCCCCAACAAGTTAGATAGCAAACAACAAGGTATTGAAGATAAAAAAACTTGGATGACTTTAAATTTTTGCTTCTAAATTGAGACAAGACAGAAGTTGTCGTCTTTGGCCCGGGGGGTCTTTAAAAAAAGAAACTGCTTAGTCAATCACAAACCCGGGGGGCATTAAATTGACCTCCGGGGAAAAAAGTAAAAAAACCCTTGGTGTATTTTTGACCAGGACATGTAATTTAAATCCCATATTTTAAACAGGTTTCTAGGATTTCCTTCTTTCACCTCCGGGAACATTGCCAAAATTAGAAAATATCCTATCCAGGAGTGACGCTGAAAAAACATCCATCTTTTTGTTACTTCAAGGCTGGACTATTGTAATTCTTTTTTCAAGATGTCCACAAAATGCAGTTAAAAGCCTTCAGCTGATTCAAAATGCTGCAGCAAGAGTTCTGATGTAAAATTAAAAAGAGAGATCATATTTCTCCTTTTTTAGGGGTTCCCCTTCATTGGCTCCCAGTTAAATCCAGAATAGAATTTTAAAATTCTCCTTCTCACAAATAAAGCCCCCCTTAATGATCTAGCTACATCATACATCAGAGATCTGATTGTTCCATATGTTCCCCAACAGAGCACTCGTTCTCAGACTGCCGGTTTTCTGGTGGTTTCCCGAGTCTCTAGAAGTAGAATGGGAGGCAGATCCTTTAGGGTTTTAGGGTCCTCTCCTGTCGAAAACCAGCTCCCAGTTTTAGTACGTGAGGCGGACACCCTGTCTACTTTTTAAGGCTAGGCTTAAAACTTTCCTTTTTGATAAAGCTTATAGTTAGAGTGGCTAGGTTTCCTGAGCTATCTTCCTTATTTTTTTCCTCCCCCTTTCCTCCCTCCTGTTGGATGGAGTAAGGGGGGGTCAGATTTAGCCTAAAAAAAAACCGGCTCAGTTATGGTTGAGGTGCAAACCCACCCTCCATTTTTGTACCTGTATGATCCCTTCCCCTTTCCCCCAATGGTTATAATCAGTCTGACAGAGTGAGGTATCCCAATCCTTGTGGTTTTTAGTATAACAATGACCATCAGTGGGACCCTTTGTGGGTTTTGCATTGAGACGACATTTTTTGAAAATAAGCGCCGTTTTAAACTAAATAACTGAACTGAAAAAAAAACTTTCTGTGTAGTTATTGCTGCTATAGCTTAGGCTGCTGGAGGACATAATGACCCATTTCACCCTCTTCGCTACATTTCCCACACTACTCTCCCCAAATTTTCATTTTACTTGCTGCCGTTTCAGTTTTTAACTTTATGTTCTCCTTTTTTTTCTCTTCCTAGAAGCTACACCTGGCCTGACTCTGTGTCTGCCTGTGACCACCTTTCTGGAGGGGGCATCGTCCGAGCTTCTGCTGGCAACAACTTTAAGCTCCCCCTTACCGTTATCCACTTGGGCCCGTCTTTTAGTTTTTTAAACCCTTTCTCTCTCCTAGACATGGCGATTGACTGAGCTTTTAGTAACTAACTTTTATGTGCCTCTCTTTCAGACTCTAAAAACCTTGAAAACTGGCTCACAGTTTTATCTTTTCTTTCTTTCTAGGTGAAAAAAAAAAAAGGGAGCTACATCCATTTAACATTTACTTTTCCCTTTCCCCATAGAAAGTACAACCTGGATCAGTCCTTTTTTGTTCTCTTTTTGTGTCTCTGCTCTGTTCTCTCTAACCCCGGGCCCGGTCCGGGGCAGGGGCCGCTCACACTGAGCCTGGTTCTGCTAGAGGTTTCTTCCTGTTAAAAGGGAGTTTTTCCTCTCCACTGTCGCTACATGCATGCTCAGTATGAGGGATTCCTGCAAAGTCAACGCCAGTGACTGTCCACTGTCTCTACATGTTCACCCGGGAGGAGTGAATGCTGCAAGTCACTGACTGGATGCAATCTGCTGGGTTTCCTTAGACAGAAAAACGTTTTATCCAATTTGAATAAATAACAGAATCTGACTGCACTGTTCAATGATTCGGATTAATTGGAATGTATGTACCTGACTTTTGTGAAGTGCCTTGAGACAACGTGTTGTGAATTGGCGCTATATAAATAAACTGAATTAAATTGAATTGAACTGAATTGAATTAACATTCAAGTAATCAAAAGTTACCAATATTTAAGATTATATGTGCAGTATAAGAAGAAAAAAAAATCTAAACGTAAATTTCTTAGGAACTTTGAGATGAGTGGCCCGCATCTAAACACAATCAGGGTTATTTTCATGTTCTAGCCTACTTTATTTAGTCAACACTGCATTTACCAGTTGAAGGTATCCCTCCCAGTCCTGTTATAAAGTAAACCAGGGGAAAGAAGCACATGGAAAAGCCTCCCTCCCACAAAGCTTTAATGTGACTTGATTTCTGTGGGATTGACACATCCCAGCAGTCTGTTTGCTGACATTAAAAAACACCTTATTACTTTGCTCTGAAACATGAATCAAACCATTAAGTACCAAGCCTATTCACATACCGTGACAGCTGCTGGTCACTAAGGGCTCTGGCTTCCTCGTGGGGTGAAGGCGTGAGGGTTGCGGTCGACTGATGGCTATAGGAAGTGGCTGGTGAGGACGTGATGTTTCTCTGAGGGGCAGAGGGCCCCTCTTCACAGCCTTCCATCAGGTAAGTCCTCTCAGGAAGGGGTGGACACCACTCCTCATCCGAGCTACATGGAAAAAGATGTTTTTCAGACTGAGAGTACAGCATATTGGAGCTTTAGCTGGACCTTTCGTTCATTTATTGTTTAAAGACATTGGTACAGAGCAGCTTGTTTGCTCTTTGGTTCTATCAAATTCAGCAAGCCATGAGGCTACTTAAAGATTAATGATGTTCTTTTGGACTTGGCTCACAATAGCCATTGGCAAAACTGCAGGGGGCTAAGCTTCGTCTGGGGTGGCACTGCTGCTCTGCAAGTGATAAGAATGATGTTTTTGCTCTGAGGTTAAAGAAAGCCAGTGCTAAGGAGAAAACAGCTAAATAACTTAAGCAATTGGTCGGGGCTGAGATAATCGAGTTGTTAAGGCAAGAAGCAGAAAACAATGTTGGGTTCAATACTTTATGTGCCTCGCATAAGGGAAAATCTAAGTGATGATCCGACTGGGTAATGGGTATTTATAACCTGTTTGTCTAAGAAAAACAGAAGTTAGAAGTCTGCCTCACCCTATGTCCATGTCATCATGCTGCGGGAGCTGGCTGTCTTGCTCACACTGGTCCAGCTCTCCAATTGGTGGAGGTGGGGGCAAAGCCTCCATCCAGGTCAGAGATGGGGTCTTAACAGCCTTCCCCATTGCCTTCTGCTTGGGCTTACCTTCAAATGAACACAGAAAAGAAAAACTTTTAAAAACAAAGCTCTGTTGAAAGGAGTCAATCCATCATGAGCAGATTGTCCCGCAGCAACCACGCTCCAGGATAGAAATATGGGAGCAACAACATTGACTTATTTCAGTTAATTAAGAAGAGAGAACACAGACCTACAGATATTTACAAAATTACTCATTAGAACTGAACTTTTTTCACAGTGTGTCACGTTACAACCACAAACTTTAATGTATTTTATCTGGATTTTGTTTCAGTGACCAACATAAGGTAGTGCATACTCATGATGTGGAAGGAAAATGGCTTTGACAAATTAAGAATTGTGGCATGTTTGTCTTAATCTGCCTTTACTCTAGTACCCCTAAATAAAATCTATCAACTGCATTTAGAATTAAACTAATCAATAAATACAGCTCAGTTGAGTAAAATGTAATCTCGATATAAAAACAGATGAGTTGTGGAGACGTTTAAAACAGGAAAGGTTTTTATGGGGGAAATTTACTGCCAAAAATCAAGAGCACATATTTTCTATTTGAGAGCAGGATTTCATTCTCTTTTCACTCAAAACTAGTAATGCTTGCACTCAAAACTTCTGCTTTCTTTCAAATATACTCTTTTCTCTCTCAAATCTGTGTTTCTGCGCTCTGATCTGATGCTTCTTGCATAGATAATTTCTCCTCCTGCTTGCTTCATCCTCCATGCGCGCAAACTTGCTCTCTGCTCGGATCAAAACCGCGCTCTCAAGTTTCTTCCCTGCTTGCAAATTCTTTTGCTCTCTCTCAGATTAAAGTTGTATCATCTCCTAGCAACCACATCAGCCAATAGAATGACAGTGTGCATCTGCTAGGTCACAGGCTTAGTTGGGGTGCGGTTGTTTCCTTCTACTGAGCGTACCTGTGTTGCTACTTCCCTGACATCAGGTCATACGGAGCAAAATCTGGAAGTAAGTGTTTCTATGCATCTGGTGTGCGTCGCAATTTTGTGAAATAGGTCATCTACTTCAATAGATAGCTCAACTCAGCAAAGTACAATGACAATGGATAATTTAATCCTGAAGTAAGTGATTTTAAACATTCAGTAGTTTAATATCTATGTCTGTTTCTATCAACATAAACAACATTAAAATAAAATATGACAATCAAACACATCTTTTCAGTGGAAGACATATCTAAGAATTGCCTTGTAAATTTGGTAATTCATCAAGTATGTAAAAGATAAAGTTAATGATTTAAAATATCACTGTTATAACAATATTTTCAGTAAAATGGTGACACAGCTAACCTTACATTTTAAGGGTTTGGTCCTTGTTGGATTAAATTAAACACTTTCTTTTTACTTATAGGGATAGCTATTTATGATATCTGAACTGCTACAATTGATGAGTGAGAACATATTGCATTTGGCTCAACAATTGCTCCAGAATTTGACGCCTCAGCAGAGTCTGGAACAATGGTAGAAAGTATAACATTATAGTTATTTCATCGTGAAGCACTTTAATTCTGGAAAATGAAGTATAAGCATTTATTTATGAAATCTTTGATTCAGATGTCATACGTTTTAATGTTTTAAAGAAATCCTGCTCTCAAATTGAAAATATGTGCTCTTGTTTTTGTCAGTAAATTTCCCCCATAGGTTTTTAACAATATCCCAAGCTTTGAACATGTCATGGAGCTCTGTTCAGTCCATCATCTGAACATGGACAAACTGCAGATCTACCAAGACGTTGACCTAAACTGACAGCCGGGCGAGGAGAGCATTATCTAGAGAAGCAACTAAGAAGACTCTGGTGGCCCTGGGGGAGCTACAGGGATATACAGCTCAGGTGCAAGAGTTATGAGTACTTTTGTTGTAATTTCCTGTTTATCGTCTGCTGTAAAAACAAAATCCAAGCACAGTTGTAGAGCTGTATGAAGCCTTTACATGGGTTTCTTTCTCCATAACACTAATCACTTTCAGACAGATTAAAGCCTGTTCTCATCTTACCACTGCAGCGATCCGGCTGGGCATACTGAGCTCCGGAGGGGCTTGGCTGGGCGATCCAGTGCCCTTCGTCCTGCTGCTCGCCACTGTAAGCTGCTCCCTGTGCCTGACTGGCAAAGGGCATGATGGAGGTGGTGGCGTACGGGGTTGTGGAGATGTTTTGGCCGTAGGTGAAGCTGTGCAGGTCTTCACTGGTGGCATCAATGGTGCTGTAGATGGGACCTTCTGTGGAGCCTCCTATGCTGTACTTCTCTGTCTGATTGAGGTAGTTTGAGATCCCAGCTTCTGTTTGAGAGTGAAGTTTGTACTCAGCAGAGGTTTGTTGCTTTCTTTTAAGCACTTGGAAATGATTGCTCTCCCAGAGCTTCTTACCGTTGTAATATCTTTCAGCTGTGTCGTGATTGGTGGTGCAGCAGTTGACGGCCTCCTTGCTGCTGTGGACCAGGTTGGTGGTGGGCCAAGAGTCTGCCAGCCATGGGTAGTTCCCCATGTTGCCCCCCAGCACACCAGGCCTGTAAAGCATTTTTCAAAAGTTGAAATAAAAACACAACATGAGAAGAAATTAATAAATGAGATCTTTTAAAGAGAAAGATTCTCAATTACCTTCCACTGAGTCCTGATCCCTCACCATGAGGGAAACCAACTACAAGAAGACAGAGAGAAAAACAGTTTAGAGGAGGGGTAAACTGACTGCTGCACGTCACATTATCTTCAGAGGGACGGACAGAAAGACCTGAAAAATACTTCGATCCCAGACTGCACAGCAACTCAGCACACTAGACAGAACACCCAACTTTAACCTATTTGTGAAATCCATCCAGATTATCACAAAGTTCACTTTTTTGCACTCAGATAAATATCACGATGATTCCCTAAAATCTAATTAAGTTTCCAGTGCCTCTGGCAACACTCTGAATTATTCTTCCACAGGTAAGTCCCGTGGCTTCTTTTATAAAGCAGGCAGCAGAAAGCGAGAGCAGAACAAAAAATCTAGACTCCCACACGTCACTCATCCTTCCTGACCTGCTGGTGTGTAGGCGAAGGAAGCGGTGTAGTGGCTCAGCTCCTTCCTCTTCTTGCGGCGGCAGTAGATCCACAAGCTGAAACCCATGAGGATAACCCAGCAGGCCCCGCCGATGCCAGCGATGAACGCCGGCTGCTTGACCACGTCAGTGATCTGCTCAGCCAGACTCACGCTGCCCTCCTCGCTGCTGTCACTGGTGCCTCCGCCGCCTGAAGCAGTCGGCTGTTCAGCTGGCAGCTCTGTGGGAACAAACACAGACGTGACAACGGTTTAATAACATAATATATGAACTGGAGCTTTTCATAGCATTTGGTTGTCCTTACGTTTCTTTAAAAAACACAGGACGTTTTTGCTACTATGTACATAGCTTAGGAGAAGCTGAATTCAATTTGGTTCAAACTAATAGGTTTCTAACTAATAGGTTTCTAGGTTCAAACTAATAGGTTTTTTTGCTTTGAAACAAAGTGATCTGCTAAATTCAGAGTAATATGATCAACACAGGTAAAGCTGTGAAAGAGTCCAGCTAAAATTATGAATTTGATTGACATATTGTGTGCTGTAATGAAGGAACAGATGTGACTAAAATATACTTGTGCTAAAAATGGTAGCTTCCAAAGAAAAGTGAGCAATCATCATCAAAAGTGCATTGCATGTAAGGAGACTGCTGCAAAGAACGTTGCAGCTAAAACTACAGTCTATGTGTGGGGTTACTTTTTATTCAAGGACCCTCCCGTGGATAAAACCTAACCCCACACAGTCCATGTGTGGGCTGGACTTCCTCCCTTAAAGAATGAGATCAAAATCGTATTCCAAGAGCAACTCCTTCCAACAATCCAGAAACAGTTAAGAAATGATGTGTATTTTCCAGTAGGACGGAGAACTGCGGCACAAGGGAAAAGGGACTCTAGACCAGAACTTTGACATTCTGGACCTGGAAACTTTCCAGAAGTAAATTGAAAACCTGTGGTCAGTTTTCAAACAGCAGGTGGAGAAATGGAAGCCAAAAACCTGAGATCAACTCCAAACTCTGATAAGGTAAGAATGGGTCATCATCAGCCAGGATATGATCCAGAAGTTAATATATCCAGCATGTCAGACAGAGGTTCAGAAATCATTGCCTTAGCCATGACTGCAGTCCATCCATAACCTAACTTTCTCCTGGAGGAAGTGTTGCAGAAAACTCACTGATGAGAACAGACACGGGATGACTGCGAGTTCCAACGCCGGCGCTCGTCAATGCCGCCACCTCCACCTGGTAGAGCACGCCGGGGATAAGGCCTTTCAGCACCGTGGACAGCGTGTTACTGTCCACCGTCCTGTTGATGTAGTAGCGTGTCTGATTATCACTGCCGCTGCCAACACACCAAACCTGTTAGGATACACAGTTTTGTTTTCAGTACTCAAGCTCATACAAAAACTGTTGAGATCTTCCTTTTCTGAGACGTTTCTTCACGTTGGAGACTTTCCTTTGGCTAGGTTTATCTGCACAATAACTGTGATCATCGTCCAGAGACTGAGTAGAGTCTCTGAGTTTAACAGACCCATACACAGCATCCCTGGGTTTCTGACTGGACTGTTTAGAACTTGTTCTGACTGGACTTGGCTAGAGTGTGTTTACCCTGTACTCCTGGATGATGCCGTTCTGCATGTCGCTGGGTGGAGGCTCCCAGGTGACGCTGATGCTGGAGCTGTTGTTGAGCTTCACTGTTGCCACTGTAACTCCTCTAGGTGGGGCACTGGGGACTATGAGAGGAGGCCAATAGAATCAGTGTCATTTTATCAACAAGTATGGACTACTGTGGTCAGCTAGAAAAAAACATGAAGCTCAAGACATGAAATATAAAGAGCAGGCTCACTGAGAGCTGCAAGGTTAGTATGGTCTGTTTTGGCCAACTTAGAACTCAGACAGGTCGATACCTGGTCTGCTGAATTTTGCACAGACCAATAAAAAGCCCGAGGCTGCATAAGTTGGTGTATGGGGGAAAATCTAATGAATATACGGATCAATATAAACAAACTCAAACTGTAGCAAGAGATAACGTGGATAAGATTCATGTAGTGCAGCACAGGCTAATGAGAAGACCCCTCATAAAGCCCCGCAGCCTCACAGAGCACACTGCTCTGATTAGTGAAAGCAACAGATTACCTTCTTCTCGAGTTCGGATCAGCAGCGTTCGGCTGTCCTTGCCCTGGAATTCATCGAAGTATGGACGGATTTTTATCTCATACTCGGTTCCTTTTAGCAGGCCGGTGAGGACGGTGCTGCGTTCCGAGGGTGAGTTGATGTCCTGGAGGAGCCAGGTTCCCCCGCTGGGGCGGTAAAACAGGCGGTAGCCCTGGACATACGGAGACTGACGGTCCACCTAAACACAAACCAAAGCTGGGTCAGCGCAGGGGTTAAAGGAGAAAATAGAATCGAAGTGAAGAAATGAAAGCTGCGAGTCACTTACTGTCCAGGACACTCGGATGGAGGTTGTTGTGACCATGACTGGGTCTTGAAGCTGGACAGCCACCTCTCCCAGCTCCCTCTGTACCTGCCGGTGATCCACCCCCTGACCCGTAGGACTCACGTCCTGTGTCCTGACTGGCTCAGAGATGGGACTGGGGTCGCTCAGGCCGTAGGCGTTGACAGCTCGGACGATGAACAGGTAGACAGTGTTGGGAAGAAGGCCAGTGATGGTGTGTGTTTCCATCTTCACCATGTCTGCTACAGTCTGCCATGTGCTGCCGGCTGATTGGCTGTGTGGGTGAGAAAGGGAAATTATATATGTTTGCTTTCTGAAATCAGCATCCCTTGGTTTTCTAGGGCAACAAAAGCCATACCTCCTTATGAATTATAGTTCAACTTAAACTGGTGAACTTAATATACATAAAACCTTTTTATAATATATATTTTTTTTACTTTTTAAGTTGAAAAGCACAAAGTATTTTTATTGGGATTTTATGTAACCGACTGACAGAAAGTAGTGCAGAATTGTGAAGCAGAAAGAAAAGAACACATGGTTTTTAACACATTTTAAAACCAAAAATCTGAAAAGTGTGGTGAGCTTTTGTATTCGGCCCACCTGAGTCAGTACTTTGTAGGACCATTGTTTTACTGCAGTTACAGCAGCAGGTCTGTAGCAGCTTTGCACATCTAGAGACTGAAATTGTTGCTCATTCTTCTTTGTAAAAGTAGTTAGTAACAGTAGTTCTCAAATCCTACAACACATTTTCAATTGGATTTGCATGTGGACTTTGACTGGGCCATTCTCACACATGAATATGCTTTAATCAAAACCATTCCATTGTACTGTAGCTCAAGCCTTTTGCAGCTTTTAACAGATTTTCTTCCAGGAGTGTATTGTTTTTAGCTCTACTCAACTTCCCATCAGATCTGACCAGCTTTCCTGTCTCTGTTGAAGAAAAACATCACAGTGGTGAAACTGTGATTACATTTAGGCCAAAAACTTGAACTTTGGTCTCATCTGATCAGAGCACCTTCTTCCATGTGCTTCCTGACTTCCCTGCAAGCCTCATGGCAAACTACAACTTCATTAGACTTTCTTTCATCAATGCATTTCTTCTGGCTTTTTCATAAAGGTCTAATGTGTAGAGTGCACAACTATTAGTTGTCCTGTTAAGAGATTCTCCCGCCTGAGCTTTGGGTCTCTGCAGCTCCTCCAGAGTTATAACGGGCCTTGTGGTTGCTTCTCTGATTGGTGCTCTCTTTGCCAGGCCTGTTAATTTAGGTGGACGTCCATGTCTTGGATGGATTGAGCAGACCTCTCTGCGATCTTTAAAGCTTGGGATATGTTTGAGAACCTGACTCTGCTTTAAACTTCTCTAGAACTTTCTCCCTGACCTGTCTGCCGTGTCTCTTGGTCTTCATGATGCTTTTTGTCCATTAATGTTCTGTAACACACCAGACATTATAGTTATATTTGTAAAAAGATCTGGGAGCCACTGTCTTCCACTTTTCTATATAATACAGTGTCAGTTGTTGTATTATTGTGTTGTTGTATTGTGAAGACACACAGTGTGAAGACCTTCATGTTGTGTTCAGGAGTGATGTGAGCTGCAGCTTTACAACTTATCAATTCAAATGAACATTTTAGGGCAGTTAGGGGCATTTTTGACTTTCTGAATTTTTCTTCTCAGATAAAAAATAGATGTGACCCAATTTTTTCTCCATTCAGACTTGGTCTGAGCTCTCAGAAGACCTGCTAAAACTGAAACAATCTGCTATCTCAGTGAGTGATGGACCAGTGCTTGTAGTACGGCCATGCTGTCAACAGGAAATGAGGCCTTGATCTGGACTATGTGGCCCTCCCCCTAATGGGTGACACAGCATCCTTCCTCTCTCCTTTACTCTGTGAACTTATTCCAAGTAAGCTTACAGATGAAGTCTTACAGCTACTCTACATCAAGAAGGACTCATGAGCACATGCTACAAATGCAGGAGGCCCTTTCAGCTAGATGTAGTGTGACTTTGTAAAACTCACACGATGTTGAAGTGAAATAGAGTCTCATCAGAGTAAAATTATAAAATATACTCTTGAAGATCAAAATAGAGCACCGTCACACACACTCCAATCGTTGCTTTTCTCTGTGTCTACCAACCCACCTCAGCACCCGAGGAAATAAAGTTTCATTGCAAACACTCCATCGGTTCCTTCTATCTGCTTTCTAAAGAATCAGTCTGCATTATTCCCTGCCAGGGGCCACGGAGGACATCTGCATCTGATTAA
Organism: Crenichthys baileyi; assembly: GCA_036173005.1. Lineage (NCBI taxonomy): Eukaryota > Metazoa > Chordata > Actinopteri > Cyprinodontiformes > Goodeidae > Crenichthys > Crenichthys baileyi. The sequence continues at coordinate 103,700 of JAHHUM010000744.1, read as the reverse complement.
TCTCAGTCAGAGTTCCCTCTGCATGGAGTAGTAAGGATTTATTTTCTCAGCTGATCTTCGTCTAGAGGCCTCTCCCTGTGTGGTGAGCCCCCCCATCCTGCTTAGCTAAGTTTAATACAGCCATGATTTCTCCTCAGGTGATTCTGAGGACTCAGCACTTAACTCCTTTGAGGAGCATAACACAGGATAACTTGGACATCAACCTTTTTATTGGGAGAACTGTATCTTTCCGATATGTTTAGTCATTCCTATGTGGCTGACGATTACATTGACATGTTTTCCTGACATTCCTTGATTCCTTCAATATAATCTACTTATGTAAAGTAGTTTAGGTGTTCCACTGAGGGAAGACTTGATTAAAACCTCTACAGTGGCAAACTGGAAACACTGGAACACATCCTTCACCGCTCAGTGAAGAGCAGAAACAAGCAGTAGCTCAGAAGTGGAGAATCTAATTTGAAATTTCAGTGTTTTCCATAAACTCACCTGAAGGCCTCGATGATGTAGGAGGTGACAGCAGCTCCACCCTCATGAGCGTTGGGTTGCCAGGTTAGAGAGACGCTGTTCTTCGACACATCTGTGACGATGGGTTTGTGGGGCGGGCCCGGCAGCTGGAAGGGTTCTGTGGCCTGTGTGACCAATGGGTCAGCGCTCTCTGCACGGTGAAGGAAAAGAGCAAATGTGATTATGGTGTTTGGCATTAGGACAACCTTCTCTTCCCTCTACTCTCTCTAATGTAAACGGGATATTTGCATTATGTTGATCCAGGAAGAGAACCTTATGTCTTATGTCCGATTTTCTGTTAGTATCAGTTTTCTGTTAGTAATTGTTAATGAGATGCTGAGACAGAGCAGAGTCTCTGAAGAGTAAATATGGGAAATGGATGTCCAATTTCTCAGGAAATATTAGAAGAAAATTATTTAAATGTTTTGGAATGATGCTCCCAAAATACACAACATACTGAGGGCAAGGGGCCAAGCCTGCGTGGATACTCCGGCTAATCATTACAGCTGTCCCAACCTGTCCCCAAAGAGATTTACACCCAAAATCCATCAGCTCTGTTCTCTTGCATGTTTTAGGAGGTTTGCAGTAAAATGCTTCATCTCTTGGTACCAAGATCTTTGAACTGTTTATACAAGTCATGGTAAACCATCCTCACTAAGTAGAAAAACTTTGAGTCCACTTAAAAAAACAATACAGGGTTATATTACCAAAGAAGAAGAAACTGATGAGACAAAATATAAACTATCCTGAATTCATTCTGTCTGCATAAAACCAAAATTTCACAGCACATATACAAACAAACTGCTCACTTTCAGGTGCATTTTCATCAGCATTCCAACTTTATTCCATTTAAGGTTGGACAATAATTCTGTGTTTGCATACTGCCTCTTAGGAGCTGCCATTTGCATGGAATTAAATCACACAGAGACAATTTACCTTTGACTGTGAGCACTCCACTCCAACTCGTCTCTCCACTGGAGCTGGAAGCCAGGCAGGTGTAAACTCCAGAATCCGTTTCCTGGCAACCACAAAATTGTGCATCATTAGTTTAGTGTGCTTGGGTGTGAGAGTGTGATGGTGTGTTAATGCATCCATTACAAGTGATTGCGACTAAATGTCATATCTCTCAAACCAGAATGTTTGTGCTCAGAATACTGAGCAGCAGGACGTTGGCTGGGATGAAAAGCCAACACAACAGAGAGCTGATAATAACTTTGCCTCCAGATCCCTTTCACAGCTCAGTAAAAAGGCCTTTTTAATATTGTTTTCCAAAGCCGTGTGACTCCCGTTAATCCCAACATGTTTAATAAGTGCACCTGAAATGGGACTTCAACAGTCATTATCGGGTTTCTGTTCTGTTTTTGTTTGATAGAATTAGTTCAGTTATGCAGGTGTCAAATACAAAGGTTGGATCACCTATTTCAAATCAAAATTAAGCACAGAAGCATGAAGTGATGACAAAAGAGGCAGCATTAGGACAGATAAGAAGAAAAGAAGAGAAAGAAGAGACTAAGTTTTCAGAATTTTGGGCTTCAAACCCCCGGGAAAGAATGCAGTGCAATATAGATTATTTTTTCACATTTTGTCACATTAAAATTGTATGTATCGTTATTAGGGATGGGTACTGAATTCGGTACTTTTATAGGTACGACCAAATTCCATTGGTACTGCCGAGTATCGATTCACGTAAAACCAAACGGTACCATGTTTCGGTACCTAAAAGCATCATTGTGACACTGAGGGAGTGGAAGAGTGGGCGATTTTCCATGCCGGACATTAACACAGCATTTGCACGCACAAGAGCGTAATAACGTCAGTAGCCGCTGCTACTGTCAACAAAGCAAACATGGCTGATAGAAAGTGCTTCAAAGTATGGCTCCACTTTTCAAAATGCGGTGCAGATTACGCTTGCTGCAATATTTGTGATGCAATGGGCAAGACCAGCGGTGGGAATGCTTCTAATCTGGGGAAGCACCTGCAGCGTTTCCCCCACCACTATTCAAGGGGGGCGCCCCGTCCCGCCAACCAGACCGCCCACCCCCAAGAGGATCACGGCATGTAGTAATAGTATGTTTTAACAGTTAATGTCGTTCATTTTAATAGATCACGTGTCCTGCATTGTCGCTACTCTACTTTCTATGGCCAAACTTGACAAAAACTATACCAAAACACACTCCTCATACTCTGTGTCACCAACGCTGACACACTGATTTACGTACGCTCGTGCAGGTGAACACAAGCTCCTGACAGCGGACAGAAAAACATGCCGCTAAAACCTAGAAAGCAGGCAAGGATATCTGCGGTTTTGAAAAGCGCCTAATTTAGTTTTGATGGCAGCACTTCCTCTCCTGCGAGCAGCAGCAGCAGGGCTAACTCTCCTACTCCTGGTACATATGGCGAAGGTAGAAGTACACAAAATAGACCAAGGTGGGTGTTCACGCCATGTGATTTCTGCCCAGTGTTCTGATAAAGAGACAGAAAGATGGAGAAATAAGAAAGATGGAGAGACAGTTAAAGATAAATAAAAAAAGATAGATATTAATATATATAAATCCAGTAGGTAGAAAATAAACATTTCCCGTAAGAATGTTCTGTCGAATATGTAGACAGCTTAAACGCGCTGCAGTCTGAGGAAACCATGGGCCAGCCATTTATATACTGTATTCTTCTGAGTGTGTGTGTACATACACTGACCTGGTTAAGCACAAGATTTTTGTCAAGGCTGAAGAGACCATTTTCGTCAGCCTCAGATCTACGGCTACAACTCCTGCATTCAGCACCGTTTGCACGCCTGCATTCGTTAGCGACTCGTCTGCAGCCAGCAACATGGCTGGGTTTTAATTTGTGCATTACACTGCGTAGTCAGTTAAAGGTTTAATGTTGAAGTAATGTTTGAAAAAGCAGATGTTACAATACAAACAGCTGGATGTTGTTTTGATACATTCATTAAAATGTATATATTGAGAAATAAATATGGTAAATTGAAAATTTTTGAGATTTTATTATTAAACAAAATAACATTTATTACCACATAAACAGACACAAAAGTACCAAAAACTGGTACCGTTGAGTACCGGTATCGATTCCCAAGTACCGAGTATTGCTACCTGGGAATTAGGGATACGGTACAGAGTTTCGGTACCATATCGATTCAAATGTGAAAGGTACTCATCCCTAATCGTTGTAGTGCATAATAGCGAGATAAAATAAATGTACATTTGTTATCTGCCTGTTTTGCTCTTTTACCCCTAACCAAAACCCAGTAGAAAGGCAGTTTAAAGCAAAGTTCGGTTCAGGTATGGAAATCTATTGACAGGACAACTCAACAAATCTTGCCTAATGGAAGAGTTTGAGGAAGAAAACCATTGTTGAAAGACATCATAGTATGTCCTGTTTGCAGTTTGCCACATGCCATGCAGGGGACACAGCAAACATGGAAGAAGGTGGTCTGGGTAGTTGGCCTGGCTATAAAATGCTATGTGGAGGTAAACTAACACCCTAAACCCACAGAAGCCATGGTGAAACATGGTGTTTGCAGCATCATGCATCATCAGGATGTGTTCTTCTGGAGGGACAAAGAAGCTGGACAGAGTTGATGGAAGACAGAAGAATGAAGCTTCAAAAGACTTGAGCGCGGGGGAGGAGGTTATTCTTCTAACAGGACAACACTAAACATACCTTCAGAGCTGCAAAGATTTAGCATACATATACCAGAAGACTTGCCACTTTCACTGCAACGAAAGGTGGTTCTAGAAAGTAGTGACTCATAGGCCTGAATATAAATGCATACCACATTTGTTAGATTTATGTATGTATAAAATTTACAATTATGCTGTGTGTTGTGTCAGTTTATCACATAAAATCCCAATAAAATACACTGAACTTTGTTGTTATGACACATGAAAGTTTAAAGGAGGGTGTGTTCCAACTACAGGGGGATCACACTCCTTAGCCTCCCTGGTAAGGCCTACGCCAGGGTATTGGAGAGGAGAGTCCGGCCGATAGTCGAACCTCGGCTTCAGGAGGAGCACTGTGGTTTTCGTCCCGGCTGTGGAACACTTGACCACCTGCCTTGTGGGGGGTGCTCCAGGAGCATGGAATCAGGGGCCCTTTATTAGGGGCCATCCGGTCCCTGTACGAGCGGAGCAGGAGTTTGGTCCGCATTGCCGGCACTAAGTCGGACCTGTTGCCGGTGCATGTTGGACTCCGGCAGGGGCTGGCCCTTTGTTCACGGTCCTGTTCATAATTTTATGGACAGATTTCTAGACGCACCCAAGGGCCGGAGGGGGTCTGGTTTGGGGACCAGTGGATTTGGGCTCTTCTTTTTGAGATGACGTGGTCCTGCTGGCCCCTCTAGCCAAGACCTACAGCATGGGGCTGGGCGGTTCGCAGCCGAGTGGGGAAGCGGCTGGGTTTGAAGATCAGCTCCTCCAAGTCAGGGGCCCATGGTACTCGACGGAAAAGGGTTTGGCTTGTCCTCTTCAGGTTGGAGGGGGATTTTCCTGCCTCAAGTGGAGGAGTTCAAGTATCTCGGGGGGTCTTATTCACGATGAGGGAAGAATGGAGCGGGGAGATCGACAGACGGATCGGTGCAGCTGCCGCAGTAATGGGGGCGCTGTGCCGGTCCGTTGTGGTGAAGAGAGAGCTGAGCCGAAAAGCGAAGCTCTCGATTTACCGGTCGGTCTATGTTCCTACACTCACCTATGGCCATGAACTTTGGGTCATGACCGAAAGAACGAGATCCCGGATACAAGCGGCTGAAATGAGATCCTCCGTAGGGTGGCCGGGCACTCCCTTAGAGATAGGGTGAGGAGCTCGGCCATTCGGGAGGGGCTCGGAGTAGAGCCGCTGCTCCTCCACATCGAGAGGAGCCAGTTGAGGTGGCTCTGGCATCTATACTGGATGCCTCCAGGACACCTTCCTCGGGAGGTGTTCCAGGCACGTCCCACCGGGAGGAGGCCCAGGAAACGGCCCAGGACACGCTGGAGGGACTATGTCTCTCGGCTAGCCTGGGAACGCCTTGGGGTCCCCCCGGAGGAGCTGGAGGAGGTGTCTGGGGAGAGGGACGTCTGGGTGTCTCTGCTGAGTCTGCTGCCCCCGCGACCTGGTTCCGGATAAGCGGAAGACGACGAGTACGAGTACGAGTTTAAAGGAGTTTAACGGATATTATGATGATTTGATTCCAGCTTCCTACGGTCACATGTCGATGTACCCATGGGCAAGGTACTTAACCCCAAGCTTACTACCAATCTGAGTGTCGTGTATGGATGTACGTGAGTTTGTGAGTGTGATCAGGTGAATGTGGCTCTAGTGTAAAGAGCTTTGAGTGGTCGGTATGACTGGAAATACGCTATACAAGTTCAGTCTATTTCCAACTAGTACTTTTGTAAAGAACAGCAGATCATTTCTTGTGCATGGATAAAAAGTAAAAACAACATGCAAGTTAATAACCTATATACTTTGAGATCTTTTCTGTGCACAACTATATCTTTAAAAACATAAATACTTCTAACCATATTTGAATAATTCCCACCAGGCATACCTAAATAAACAAGCTGTTTCAATTAATTGGTTCAGCTTTGGAGATTTTGTCAATTGTAGTTATTTCCATGTTGCCCTAATTGAAATATTCTCAGTGGTCCCATTTGAAGTGAAAGCTGAAGTCAAGCTTGTGGCTTTTATGTTCCTCGTTTGATTCCTTCCCACCAGAGGTGGAGAGCTGCAGGAAGGATCAAAGGACTGAATTTTAATGACCAGGGAGAGGTCTTGAGATTTCTGAGGCTTCGCTGTTTTTCTGCTCAACAGCTACTTAGCATTCTGGACAGGGTACGAGCAGATGTAATTAAGAAGTGTGTGATAAATGTGCTGCGTATGTGTGTGTGTGTGTGTGTATGTGTGAATCTTGGCTATTCAATTTTTGGGGGGCAAGCCAAAAGCTAGACAGGCTGTGAAATTGCTTACAACACAGCGAATGTTGGGGAAAACTCTCATTGGGACAGAGAGGTAAGCAATGATTCACATGTGCAGCACCTCTGCACCTCTGAACAGCGTTCTGTTGCTTCACATCATCTCGGTTTCAACTATTTATCAGAAGTTTTGAATGTAACATCCAGGCTAAAAATGGCTAACTGATAAATGTTCTGAACGAACAGAAGACAGAGGAAGTGACAGAAAGCTAAAGTACACACAATCCAATGTAGAGTCAGCGTAAAGAGATTTTAGCACAAGTTGCACTTTCATTTGTGTTTTTTCAGAAAAAGGACGTAAAAATAAACTAGATTTACTGAAATGTCAATTGAATGTGAATAAAGAAAAGGTGAACTAAACTGAATAATCCAACACATAATACCTGTCACACTATTGCGTTTCTGCCGTTGTATCAAACTCCTATGGATGTGACACTGTAAAGAATACGATGACCAGCTAAGCCAGTACACTACGGATCTTTGGGACATCATGAAAAAGTGCATGAATGTCATCACTCTAAAGCCACACATATACTTCACATACTTCATATAACAATCATTATGATATACTTCATAAACCATTTCTACAGGTGCTACTAAAATTTGACCCAATAATACCATGCCCATGGGATAGTATACAGACACTGATGAAAATTCACCCACCTCGGCATGCTAATTCATTAAAGTAGTTCCAAGTGATGGCAGTTTGACATACTGATTTTGCTGAAAATGATCTGAAGATTTGGGGGCATTGATAGAACTGGGAAATTTAATCCACAGATAATCAGTTAACGCTTAAATAAGCAGAAAAGAAAGAAGCAAAGAAGGACTCTACCCACTTCATCCCAATTCAATTCATTCCTTCATCTTCTATACCGCTTATTCCACAGTGGGTCACAGGGGAGCTGGTGCCTCTCTCCCACAGTCTGCGGTACACCTGCCTCTTGCCAATCCATCGCAGGGCAACACACATACAGGACAAACAACCATGCACACACTCATTCACACCTAAGGTCAATTTACAGAAACCAGTTAACCTAACAGTCATGTCTTTGGACTGTGGGAGGAAGCCGGAGTACCCGGTGAGAAGCCACGCATGCACGGGGAGAACATGCAAACTCCATGCAGAAAGACCCCCAGCTGGGAGTCGAACCGAGGACCTTCTTACTTCAAGGCAACAGTGCTACCAACTGCACTACTGTGCAGCCCATTTCAATTCAATTCAGTTCATTTATAAATCACCAAATGTCTTAAGGCACAAAAAGTCAATTCAGTCCAATCATACAGGCAGATTCCAATACAATTATATACATTGCAAATGAACCTAGTTATCAAATGTAGATCAGTGTATTTTGAGTAAGAACAAAACGAGGTTTGTCAAACTAATTTAAATAGAGACTGAGGATGTTTCAGGAAGTTTCCTCTATTAATTTCCTGGCCTTGATTTTAAACCAGGATTTTTGTATGTGTAAAACAACAATGTAAAACATTGAAGAGGCAGAACCTTGCTCTGCAGTGGTCACTTATCACCCATAGGTAGGTCTTCTATTACAACACATGTGATGGGCAATTACTGTTGCTTTAGTTCCAGACTACATTTCTTACGTAGTTTACTGAGCCATCTGAGTTAAAGTATGCCCTTGCCTCTGATGAGATCCCCCATCATATAACACCAGCTCAGTTCAGTGGCTGTTGAGGTAGGAGGTGTTTTGTAGTTATTATTAAGTAGAGGGTTGTTTCCAAGTTGTCCACAGTGCTTTGTGTGTAATGTATTGGGGGCCTCATTGGTATTGCTATTAGCTGTTACTGTCCTGTTTGTTCATCATTTTACAATGCCGACCCACACACACCATCCACTTTTACTTACTCACTCATTCTGTAAACGCAGGCCATTTTCCTCCCACTGAAAACCTTATACATTATGCAGAATATATGCCCAGCACAGCCCATCATGACTAATGAGTCGATGATCACAGCACCCTCTCCTCTCCTGGATCTGTGGGCCAGCTCATCAGTAACAGTGACAGAGGAATTATTCAGATCTAAGTGGCTTGTCAGACTATCCTGCAGAACGGAGGACAGGTTACTCCCACTCCCACCCCCTCTACATGGCACATCCCTTGCTGCTCCTCCTCCTCTGTAGAAGCTGATCTTGAGTTGACCTGTGAGGCAGCTGATGGGGATCTGTCTGAAAGGGGGAAAAGCAGATCCCCAGATGGTAGTGTTTGATCAGTGGTGGGCTGGTGGGATAAGCTGCCGAGACACCTGGCTATGAATTAAGGCCGGCAGCCCTGGGAGCTGAATGAAACAGATTGTAGGAAAATGGGAAGAAGCAACAGGAAGACAGAAAGGTAGGGAGGAGAGCGGAACAGAGGGGCTCCAGACTTGAAAACTGAACAAGTTATTATTTTGTTCACACCTTTGATGTTATGTTTTTAGGAGTTTAATCCTTACTGCTAACCTGCTAATGACCACATGAGCCCTCTGGTAATGATGTCAGTAACATAGATGAATTAGGGTTTTAAATCCAACTTGTGAACACGATTTCCTGACCTAACCCAATCACTTCCCATGATAATCTGTTTACTTGTCCCCATGTGCTGTTTCTGATTCTCCCCAGGCTTTGTTTGGCTTCTACACCTTGCATTACCTGTCCCCATCCTGTACCCCATGCCAGCATTAACCATTTAACAGCAACACACACACAAAAACTCCCAGTTCAGCTTGGCACCAGTGTGAGGAAGAGCAGAAGTGTGTGTCTGGCAGAAATCGCGGGGTAATGGCAGCTCCTCTTTGCCAGGGTACTAGGAGCAAACACACCATCTGTGCCACTGCAGGGCCCCGGATCCAATCAACTTATTTATACCAGTGTTTTAGGGTTAAATGTTCTGTTCATTTCATTGTTGTTTTTGGGTCTTTGTTGTCTTTGTACTTTATGCTTCTGCTGCCATTTTTAGATCATTGTCACAGGCATGCAGGCATGTTTGGTCAAAATAATGTACATTTATATTAATTTCCAGCTAATGCACAGATGTCCAATGTGTTTAAAAAAGCTCAAATTTGTCTCTTTAGCACCTGAAGTCTGAACTTTAAAATGTAATCCCTTTCACAAAGGGAATGTTTGGTCAACGTTCTTATTGGCCGTCAGACTTGACCTCATTTTATCTTTAGTATTAATGGAGAAGAATTATGTTTTCATTACAAAAAGTATTTACAGGGCGTGCCAGGACTCAATACAGAACTGCAGGAGGCAGGGTACACCCTGCACAGGTCGCCAATCCATCGCAGGGCAACACAGACACACACAGGACAAAGAACCACCCACACACACATACACACATAAGAGCAACTAAGAGAGACCAATTAACCTAACAGTCATGTTTTTGGACTGCTGGAGTACCCGGAGAGAACCCATGCATGCATGGGGAGAACATGCAAACTCCATGCAAACGACCCTGGCCAGGAGTCGAATCCAGGACCTTCTTGCTGCAAGGCAACAGTGCTACCCACTGCCCCACCGTGCAGCCATCAATTCAATCCAATTGAGTTTTATTTATTGACAACACGTCATCTCAAGCCAGTTTACAAAGTCAATTCAATCGAATCATACAGATTTCAAGTCAGGTTCATACATTCCGGTTAATCCTACCTATCAAACAGTTCAGTCAGATTCAGTTATTTATTCAAATTGGTTAAAAGTTTTTCTATCTAAGGAAACCAAGCAGATTGCATCAAGTCAGTGACTTGCAATATTTACTCTTCCTGGATGAGCATGTAGAGACAGTGGACAGGCGCTACATGTTTCTGACATGCCTTCACCTTTCCAATATGCAGCAGGTACAGTGCCGTGCAAAATTATTAATACTCCTTCAGCTTTCCACATTACAACCACAATTTGGATTTTATATGATAAACAAAGCAGAGCACAAATGAATCTCTCAATCAAATCCAACACAACAATGACCCCCAGAAGTCACAAAACAAACAGCAGACAGGTCAGGGAGGTAGTTGTGGAGAAGTAAAGCAGCTAGGTTATAAAGCAATTTACCAAACTTCGAACATCTCACAGAGCTTTTGTTCAAGCCATCATCTGAAAATAAAGAGTATGGAACACCTGCAATGAAACCAAGACATGGCTATCCACCTAAACTAAGAGTCTGGGAAGGAGCTGCAGTGATCCACACCTCAGGTGGGAGAATCTGTTAATGAGACAATTATGAGTGGGGCGCTCCAAATATCAGGCCTTTATGTGTGAGGTAAAATAAAAGCCACGGTTGAAGAAGTTTATAAAAAATCCTGATTGCAGTTTGCCATGAGCCATGTAGGGGACACAGAAAACATGTGGCAGAAGGTGCTATGGTCAGATGGGACCAGAATTGAACGTTTTACTCTATGTGCAAAAGTAGATGTGTGAAGGAAAACTAACACAACACTAGAACTGAATTTAAGGTCTGAATGGCAATAATAGTTGGATGGATTCTAATTAAATTTAATGCCAACACCGGGTGTATTTCTTTAGTGGCTGAGATGCTAAAGCTCATGGAGAGTGATTTTTTTAATTAGCAAAGAAAGAAAAGAGGCAGAAAATGAGTGTTAATCATAATCAATATCATTGCAATTTTCAGCAATAGTACTGCACTTAAATATGTTCCTCAAATTGTCTACAAGGCAAAGAAAACACCACCATCTAAATGACAAGTGGTGGGGGCAGCATCATGCTGTGGGAATGCTTTTTATCAGCAGGAAAGCAGGCCATTGTTGATTGATAGCTAGTTTTGGAAAAATACAGGACAATCCTGGAACCTGGGGCAGGGGTTCACCATCCAGCAGGACCCATGACCCTAAACATACAGTTAGAGCTACAATGAATGGTTCATGTCAATGCAGGTTGATGTTTTAGAATGGCCCAGTCAAAGTCCACACCTAAATCCAATTGAAAGTCTATGGCAAGACTTAAAATTATCAAAATGTTCACAGACATCATCCAATCTGACTGAGCTTGAGCTAATTTGCAAGGAAGAATGGAGAAAGATCTCTAGATGTGCAAAGCTGGTAGAGACGTGCCCCACAGACTTGCTGGTGTAATTACAGTGTTAGATGATTTTATAAAGTACTGTCTCAGGGGGCTGAATAATATAAACAATAAATGTCATCTATTTGTTTAAAATGGTTCCAATTTCCTCTTCCTGAGCATGCTCTTTCACTGCTCATTCACTGCCTTCCAAAACCAATATATGGTCCTGGACAAACCTTGCATTATCGTTCCTACTTCGACATATTTCCCTTTAGCTTGTGTGGATTGTGTAACACCCAGGTCAACATGGTTGATGAGAAATGCAGCTGACCTACACAGGATCAGTGTCTGGAGCAGGCTGAACACCAGACATTTTGTTCTTATTTCTGAAACTAATGCTGTCTGTTTGTCATCATCCTGATCAGACTGAACAAATTCTAAGGTGAACTTCAGCATCACACTTAACAGTTGCAGAAGGATTTTTGAAACTGAGCACTTCCAACACAGTATGCTCAGCTGTCAAGTCACTACCTCTTCTTCCCACATGACGAGTGCAGTAAAAAGAAGGCATCCTCCAGGCTTCCAACTCCCAGCTATTTCTGCTGTAGTCCTCTCTGTTGGGTCAGCCTCCTGCTCTCCCACCATCTCTCCCCAGCTCACTCACTCATTCACTCCTCACTTGCACTGATGTACTGAGGATTTAATTACAAGCCTCGGAGATCGTTACTCATTGAGAACCCACAATCAATTAATGCACGAGCCTCTTCCAAGCTCGTCAAGGCTGCCGTGACCTCAGGTGCTACGTCGCACCCAGGAGGGAATTCTGGGCAGAATAGATTTAATTAGCTTGGAGTCAGATGGTGTTAACGGTCGTTAATGGTCTTGCGCATTCATTATGATGGCGATCACACCCCTTCATTTCTACCTCTGCTCTACTTTTAAACACTCACAATGTGGAAGAACCATAACACTGTTCTATGTTTAGGTTCATCATACCTTCAATGGGAAAGAGGCTCCAGTTTCACCAGATAAAACAGAATCATGTTGTGTATGCTGCATTATGTTTGATGTGCAAAACATTATGTACACTGTGAACACAGTTTATTAGTTTGGTGTAATGCGATAAGATATATTAAATGTCATTAGAAAGAAGCTATAAATGGGCGGTTAGGTAGGAGTCTTATTGTCTCACCTGGAGGCGGGTGATTTGAAAGGTGCCATTCTCCATCAGGCTTATTCGACCGTCATTTCCCAGGATTCTCTGGCCATCCTTCTCCCATTGAATGCTGGGGAAGGGGTTGCCCATGACGTGACAGTGTAGCTGAGCAGTTGAACCAGGAGCTACAGTGTGATTGCCTGGCCCCTGGCGGATAATGGGAGGGACCCGGTCTGAGGGTGCTGAAGGGACAGGAGGAAATACAATGACTTAAGAGTTAGAGATAAAAAGTTCTGGTTTTCCTTTGTTTTTGCTAAAAAAAATCATCCATTTGTCCAAATAATTGAATAACAAACTGCTACTTTACTTTACTAGTCACATTGAAAGCTAATATAAGAGGCTAAAGCCCGGTAAAGCTGCCAGATCAATGATCATTTTGTTCGCGTTTTAAAATAACAGTAAATCCTGTTTTACACAGACTGCAGTCCTCTTCTAATTTAAATAGTTCATGACTATTCAGCAGGAAGGCAAGCAAAACATATTTTCAATGCTGGACTTATATATTCCTAAAATAAACCCCTAAATTAGAATGAGTTAAAATCTGTATTTGACTTCGGTCAAAGCTTTAAAGAACAAGAGATCAGAAATCTGCTTCTGTATCAGTGCGTCTCCACTTACTGCAGTCCAAAAAAATAGAATTACAGGAAACAACAGATTAAAGTCTAAACTTTCATCTTTGGCTTCCATTTATTTATGTGTGTTCTGCCAAGTGAAAGATGACGTGTTCAAACTATAGAACATTTACTCTCAAAGGCTGTCAGGTCCAACCTCTGTGGTGCCTTAATCCATTTTAACATCTATATCAATTACAGAGATTTTTCTGGTGGGCAAAAAAATGTTACTTTACCTTCTGTGAGAGCAGCAGACCCCTCTGCTAAATACAGAACGGCGGCACAATGAATATGTTATAACAGTGGAACTTTAAATATGGATTTTGGTGGGTGACTAAACAGGAGTTATCATACCCAAACCCTACTGTATTTATCCGCTGATGAATGCAGGTAAAAATTTATTTCCTAAATGTATGTTTAAATTATGATGACTCATGAAAAGCACGTCAGTGTGCTTCTATAATTTACTCTTCCCAGTACCTGACACCAACCTCTAGTAGCTCTAGTAGATGAAGTAGATCTACTTGCAGTAGACCCTTGACACAATGTGCAGGACTTCCAGAACAGTATTCTTTATCAGAAAATCAGGTTTCATGTGTTTACGTGTTTTGAGCATTATTCTGGTGGACTACTGTCATCTGCAAATCCTGCTGTCAAGCAAAGCTGCATTAACCTGATCAGCAACATCTAGGTAACTGCTGTGTGTTAAAGTAACATTGTGATGAATGGCCTTTTTCATGATGGCTATGATGGGTGAGCACAACAGAAAACTTGATACAATTCAAAGGTATGGTACATTTTACAATCCTTTTACTTTCAGACTCAGGAATGCCAATGAATGAAATAAAAAAATTATATTTGCAAAATTTTATTTCTATCTTCTTTTTTATTACTGTTATAGCTGTTTACATTGTATCTATCAGGATCCCACTCACAGCTTCAGAATATCTATTTTGGGAGTTGTACTGTGCAGGATGCACCGGTCTTTCTAATGTAAAACTGCAGGGACTATCTATAAACAGCAGTAAGGGTAAGCTGGTATACCCTTTGGTTGGCCCTTGTATGGGTTTTGGGGCCAAAGCTATGTTGCCGAACTGCCTGACTTTCCTGACCGCAATTTGCAGTTGAAATCCTGTTTTCAAACACAACAACTAAGAAAGAAGCTGAATGAAAAAGCAGAGCACCACTAAACTAGCAACATAAATTCCCTGCAGGACTAGTTTAAGACCTGTCCTGCATGGAGGTAAATCAGGCTCACATAGTCACTGACATGCAGTCACTGTGCAAAATTAGATCATCTACTTCACACTGCATTTAACATTTGCTCAAAAACATGGACCATGCCATCATTAGCATTCTATGCTGATGTAAGATCTTAAATAATCAGCTAACTGGAGTTAAACTGAAAATGTGAAAAGTCAACAGAGGGGTAACTGCAGATGGAGCTGAACAAAATCCCAGTTGATTGGGAGGGATGCAGGGAACCAAGCATATGTTGCAGCCGAGTCATTTGCATAAAACTATCAGCAGTTGTCCCCTTTGATTACATCTGATTAGAGAAGAGATGTAAGAAGAAGAATATTTTCAGTGGAGCTGGATATGAGAGTATTTTTGTACACAGGAATCTAATTCAGATTTCCCAATGTATGTAAACGTCTGAATTTCAAAGATGCAGAACACAAGACTGCTGTAAAAGTGCAGACAAATAACAGATATATGAGCCGAAAAAGAAGAAGTCAAAGCATAAAATCTCTGATTATAATATCATCCTAAAAATGTAGCCAACTTTGGAACTGTAATTTTAATTTCATCACTGTATACTTTCCTTTCGATCACTGTTCAGTTTCATACAGATTACTCTCCGTTTAGACTCACCACTTTCCACCTCCAGCAGGGCTTTAGTCAGGATGCTGCCAGCCACGCTGATGGCCTGGCAGATGTAGTAGCCTGAGTCTTCAACTTGCACATCAGTGATGGTGAGCTCACCGCTCAGAGACACAGAGAAACGACTTGATTGAGAAGGCTCCTGGATGGGGAACAGCAAGATCTAGAGGAGAAAAATAAGCATTATTGTGCTTGTGTGAAACGTTTATCAATGACTCAAATACAGAATATAATAGAATTTAAGATCAATCTTTATCTGCATGTCAGAGCATAAGTACAGAGACAGTTTATCAACTTGTAATGCACTGCAATGTCAAACCATGAATTAAGGTCTGGCATTCAAATGACAACAGTGTTTCTCCAACCATTATATTTGAGGGTCTTTAGAGAGCTAAAGAGCCTTATCTTACAAATCATATTTACACAGGAGCATATCATTTCTGGCTCTCTTCTGATCTTTTTTCAGCTTAGTTCTGTCCCAATGCACACATACAGGGGTCGGTCAATGAAACTAAAACACCTGTCATTTTAGTGTGGGAGGTTTCGTGGCTATATTGGACCAGCCTGGTAGCCAGTCTTCATTGATTGCATATTGCACCAGTAAGAGCAGAGTGTGAAGGTTCAATTAGCAGGGTAAGAGCACAGTTTTGCTCAAAATATTGAAATGCACACAACATTATAGGTGACATACCAGAGTTCAAAAGAGGACAAATTGTTGGTGCACGTCTTGCTGGCGCATCTGTGACCAAGACAGCAAGTCTGTGTGATGTATCAAGAGCCACGGTATCCAGGGTAATGTCAGCATACCACCAAGAAGGACGAACCACATCCAACAGGATTAACTGTGGACGCAAGAGGAAGCTGTCTGAAAGGGATGTTCGGGCACTAACCCGGATTGTATCCAAAAAACATAAAACCACGGCTGCCCAAATCACGGCAGAATTAAATGTGCACCTCAACTCTCCTGTTTCCACCAGAACTGTCCGTCGGGAGCTCCACAGCGTCAATATACACGGCCGGGTTGCTATAGCCGAACCTTTGGTCACTCATGCCAATGCCAAACGTCGGTTTCAATGGTGCAAGGAGCTCAAATCTTGGGCTGTGGACAATGTGAAACATGTATTGTTCTCTGATGAGTCCACCTTTACTGTTTTCCCTACATCCGGGAGAGTTACGGTGTGGAGAAGCCCCAAAGAAGCGTACCACCCAGACTGTTGCATGCCCAGAGTGAAGCATGGGGGTGGATCAGTGATGGTTTGGGATGCCATATAATGGCATACCCTTGGCCCAATACCTGAGCTAG
Source organism: Crenichthys baileyi (assembly GCA_036173005.1). NCBI lineage: Eukaryota > Metazoa > Chordata > Actinopteri > Cyprinodontiformes > Goodeidae > Crenichthys > Crenichthys baileyi. The sequence continues at coordinate 87,202 of JAHHUM010000744.1, read as the reverse complement.
ATGGGCGCGTCACTGCCAAGGACTACCGAGCCATTCTTGAGGACCATGTGCATGCAATGGTTCAAACATTGTATCCTGAAGGCGGTGCCGTGTATCAGGATGACAATGCACCAATACACACAGCAAGACTGGTGAAAGACTGGTTTGATGAACATGAAAGTGAAGTTGAACATCTCCCATGGCCTGCACAGTCACCAGATCTAAATATTATTGAGCCACTTTGGGGGTGTTTGGAGGAGCGAGTCAGGAAACGTTTTCCTCCACCAGTATAACGTAGTGACCTGGCCACTATCCTGCAAGAAGAATGGCTTAAAAATCCCTCTGACCACTGTGCAGAACTTGTATATGTCATTCCCAAGACGAATTGACGCTGGGATTTGGCCGCAAAAGGAGGCCCTACACCATACTAATAAATTATTGTGGTCTAAAACCAGGTGTTTCAGTTTCATTGTCCAACCCCTGTACATACGCTGGGTACTAGGCATCAGCCTAGTTCTTTTACCCGTCTGAAAGAACAGCAGAATTCTAAAAAGTTATTCAAATTCAAAAATAGTTTAATAATCCCAAAGGGAAATTAAATGTTGTTGAAGCTCATATTCTGCAGGTTTCTTCAAAGAGCCGTTGTAGATGCTGATGGCTGTGGGCAGGAAAGATCTCCTGTAGCTGTCTGTTTTACAGCAGATCTGAAGAAACCTCTGACTGAAGACACTGTTGTTGTACAACAGTCTCATGAAGATGATGCACTGGGTTCTCCATAATGTTCTTCATTTTATGAAGAATGCTTCTTTGCACAATGATCTCCAGAGGTTCCAGAGGAGTCCCCAGAACAGAGCCAGCCTTCTTTATCAGCTTGTTGAGCTTTTTCAAGTCCCTGGTTCTGATGCTGCAGCACCAGCAGATGATGGCAGAAGAGATCACACTCTCCACAACAGACTTATAGAAGGTATGCAGCATCTTGCTGCAAACACTAAAGGACCTAAGCTTCCTCAAGAAGTACAGTCTGCTCTGTTCCTTCTTGTAGACAGCTTCACAGTTGCATCTCCACTCCAGTCTGTTGTCCAGGTGAACACCGAGGTATTTATACTCCTCCACTACCTCCACTTCTTCTCCCATGATGGAAATAGTGTTTGACCTATTCCTGTATCTCTTAAAATCTCTGTTATACTTTCAAAATCACTAGAATCACTGTCAAATTTTAATAAGATAAGAGAGAACGTTCTAGAGTGAACAGTATGAGCAGAACGCCCCTCCCTGCTTTGGCGTTCTCCCTACACTCCAACACATTTCCACTGTTTACAAGACAGAAAACCGTCTGGATGGAAAGTGATGGAGTGGAACCTAAAGGAGCAGCACTGTTTATAAGCTCATAGTTTTTATATGGTTGCCATGGTGAGAGGCTAGACCAGCATGTGCTGTAAGCAGCAGAATGCAGGCTAGCTGTGTGCTGTACATTTTGTGACGTAAATAACAGAGACAATGACCCCATTAATGTGACTTATCCTTTACAGATGAACTGATCTGTTAGAGGAAAAAATACAAAGCACAGATAGAAATAGATATTATGGATATCTTATTATAGATTAAAAAACCTCTATAATAAGCTGGTTCCATAAGTGTGCAAACCTTTCTAGCAGACATGCGAAGGTTTTGGGTAAAACCCTATTCGTATTAAGGACTTATTAAGTGAGCGTAAAGCATGATACTACCACTATTTTTCATGGGGGTATGGTGTTCTTCTGGCTCAGTGATGTTTTTGTGGGCAAAATTACCAGTATGGTTCCACCAGACCATAACCCTTTCTTCCACAAGGTTACGGGAGATTTTAGCCAGTCCAGTTCTAACCGGGCCTTCCAGCAGCTTCTTCAGTGTTGCTGCCTGGTACTTGGCAGGTTCCCTGACCAGCTACAACACTGTTGTCCCGAATTTACTCTAGTTATTGATGACTGTCTACTGTGCCATGGTATAATGATGTGGAATGTTTGGTACTCTCCCCCCGACTGATACATTTTTATAATAGGGTCATTTAAATCCTTTGTGACCTTTCTGCAAACAATGACTTGAGCAAAAGGATTCAAAGTTCAATAAGACCCTTCTAGAACTTTACTATAGGTTCATCAATATATTTGATGGCAGGTGGAAACTCAGAAAGACCTGGAACGTGAACAGGGTTGTGTAGACTCTGCACCACTGTAGGTCACCTCAACATGAGGTGTAAACTCTGAACACTCTCCAACCTCTGCCACAGTGCAACCTGCACTAATTCCCAACATGCTTCCCACATATTCTCTCTCCTCCTTGTTCTTTCCACTTGGTGCTTTCTCCTCTTTATCTCTGTCCTCCACACCTACTCTCCCACACACATTTTTCAGACCTCCTCCAATCTCGTTTGCACTTCCCTATAATCTATACCGGAGAGCCACGCTCTGGGCACCCACGCACTCTCACTCTCATGGTTTTTCTTAGGATTCCAACAGGCTGTAATGCTTATCACACTCACCATTCAATACACACACATGCTTCTGAAGACATACAGGCCAGTGAAGACTCATGCTTTGGTGAATAATGCACCAGCTGAATGATGGGAATGTGAAGTGTGTATACTGTGTCTGTTAAGAGTGGCTCTAAACTGCAGCACATAGCTACAGACAATGAAAGGGAGGATGGCAGAGAAGAACCCTAGGTATGGGCTCTTTAAAAACTTGTTACAGAAGAAGAGCAGGGAAAAATGATTTGGCCCCTCACCGATTTCTTCTGTTTTTGCTTTTTTTTTGTCACACTTGAATGTTTAAGGTCATCAACAATTTCAGACAAGGATAACCTCAGCAGAAGAAAAATGCCAATGATGATTTCATTTATAAGGGGAAAAGGATGTCCAAACCACCTTATGTGGAAATGTAATGTCCCCCTGGCTAAATCATAATTGAACTCAGATTTAGTGTTTTATGGAAAATTGAGTTAAATTTTAGTAGCCACAGCCAGACCTGAACACTGCCTTACCTTTAGAATCAAGAAATCACTTGTATAGAACCTGTCTGACAACATGAAGTAGGCTAAACGATATCAACCAGAAATTATTCCGAGTGGTCTTAATAAACTGAATCTGATAACAATAAAACACTATGCCTCAAAAAAAAAAAAAAATCATAATAGCACTAATATGAGCTCTGTTGGTTTTAACTGTACTGAATTTAGAATAGGACAGAATAGAATTGAATAAAATTGAATAGAACAGAAAAAAATCAAACCAGAGAGAAAACTTTCCATTGGCTATATAACATACAACACAATAATGACTATACCCGTTTGTCCTTGCAGGGTCACGGGGAGGCAGTGATTAGTGGGCGAGTGACCTGGAAGGTCACCGGTCCATTACAGGTCACAATAGAGAAGCAGGACAGACAACCATGCACACACACTTATGCCGAAGGGCAAGTTAGAGAGACCAATTAACCTAACAGTTGACATGGTGTTGGAGGTGGCCAGAGTACCTGGAGAGAACCCACACATGCACAGGTAGAACATGGGATTTGAATGCACGACCTTGTTGCTGCAAGGCAGCTGGACCCCCACCCCCCATCTATTTTTTACTCTAATGTATAGAATAATTTGAATTGGTTAACCCTCTTCAAAGAACAATAGAAGTCCAGTTGTCTTCTACTTAAACTCTTAGTATTGTAATGTCCTGATAAGAAATGTTTCTTAAAATATGTGCAAAACCCATTTGTAGAGTAGTTTCTCAAATCACAACTGATTCCTTGCTGTGTTATTATAAAAGCTGTTAAATACCTCCACCAGCCACAATTCAGCTCTGGGACTGATTTGGTGTGAAAATACCCTGGATGTAACCTGTGAAATTATTTATTTTACTAATGTCAGAATGTTTATTCAGGGTAGTGAGAACAAAAGGCAACATTCCAGTTGGTTTTAGAACTCTGACACAGGTCTGAAATGCAGAAATACATCTGAAACACATCAACAAGTAAAACCAAAGATAACGAGACATAACATGAAATACTTTGACCTCATTATGTCCCCAAAGAAAGAAAAATAAAAAGCAAAGCAAAACTGATGGACTATATGGCTTTGATTGCAGCTTTTGATGTGACATGCTTCATGATTCAGACCATCTGCATTTATAACTGTTTCATTTCTATTATTAAGTGTCTCTGAATACCTGATGCATAACTCTTGATTGACTAACTCCAGTCATTTACAGGTCAAACTGTGCAAAAATGACAATCACCATGAAATCCATTTAAAATAGAAGCTACTTTTCTGTAAAGTGGCCCATGTCCACAATCAGCAATCTGAGCTCCATTAACCAGCAGCCCACCGTACTGCTCAGACTCGGTTCTCCATGCAGCTACTGTCAGACTCAAACTGCCAGGGAGACTCTGCCAAAGGCCTCAGAGGGCACATTCATTCAGAACAGAAGGTGTTTTACTGTTTACTGTGATGCATCAGACAGGCTCTTTCTCACCTGACTGCCTTCTTTTTGCCAGAAGACTGCAGGCGGAGGGTTTCCCTTGGTACCGCAGAGGAAGGTTACGGTCCGACCTGGAGCTGTGATCTGGTCTCGTGGCCGGACAACAATCTGAGGAGGCACTGCAAGATAGAAAGAAAGACAAAAAGGCAAACTTAGAACTGGAAATCTTTCCATGGTATCCTTCATGCATGTCAGATTGTATCCCTGCAGTGGAGCTTAGTGCATGAGCTGACTAACAGTGATGACAACAACTAACTGACGACTGTCAAACTCCTTCTTATCTGTCAGACACACAAACACACATATACAGTTAGACATATGCACTCATACACAACACTGACTGTCAGTAAACCTGATGCACGATGTTCCACCTCTCTTTCGCTTTGTCTCACAGAAAACAAGATATCAGAGCTAACCTGGCAGTGTCGACACAATCGGAACAAAACTGCCATTCCAAAACCCAAACCTGTGTTCTGCTTCCACTTTCAGGAGGCTGCATTTCAATCACGATCGTCAGGGACTAGTTTTACAAAATTCTTCTGTTAAAGTTCCTGAAGCTCAGACAAAAAGAATGACAGGAATTTCTTAATCTAAAAATTCAATTGACCGATTTAAATAATCCTGGATGCTGAAATCAAGGTAAATGCAATCAAAAATTTAAAAAGCTCAAAGATAAACTTCATTGCTTTCTTCTGTCGAATCCTGCTGAAATCCACTTTACACACATAGAAACACAGCTAAGCACCAATATAAACTCCAAGAACGGTCTGATATGGGTTCACTGGATGCCGCTGCTAAGAACTGGTACATATAGAACAGACAGCGTCTCTAGTGTCTGACAATCAGTCAAAGAGGTTAGAAGCACAACTTCGTAGGTTTTGTATTTTGGGTTTGAATGACTGTAGGTACCCATACAGATCAGCCATCCCGGTGTTGGTACCGGTGCTGGGAAATGTACCTTATGCCACATAATATTAGCCATGATATCAAGTAGGCTTGATGTATCTTTACACCTCTAACTGGTAATGCTTTCTGTTTTATCCACAAGGCATTTCCTATGCCTGCATCACCCTCTGATTGGACTGACTGTCGGATGCTTTGGTAACTGCCTGTAACATTATTGCTCTGTTTGTGAGGTTACCATCATGCTCTCTGCTGCTCTTCTAGATCTCCCAGCTCCATGCAACTGGACTATGAAACTACATACTCCATGTGTAAATGGCAATGACCAAATCATACCCCTGGTTGATATGTGTGGTGCTAAACTGATTCTGTCAGTGAGCATTACTGCACCTTCAGGTCTCTGCCACAGCAATTTCAAAATAAAAGATTGGGTTGAGGTAATAGGGAATTACTTTTATTTTTTAATGTAAGAGAACGGTTTATTTTCACAGTGTACTTTTTGTAAGTGAACTATTACTTGTAAACAAAGCCACGCGGGTGACGATCATTGTTCCTATTGGACAGAAATGACGGGGGCGGGACAGAGCACAGAGCTGTAGACGTGCTGCGTGCAGCACCTCTGTTCTGCATATTTGTACCGTTATTACAGCTGCAATATTATTGTGAGGCTGAAGAGCAGCTCATTCAACACAGACTTTGAGACGTTCCATTTATAATTTTGGAACCCCGTCGGAGAACGTGCTGAACGTCGACGTTCTCTACGTGCCTTGTCCCACAACAAGCCAGTAGAGTTGCTAAGCAACACACAGCTTATCAGGTATGATTACCTTACAACACACACCTTTGCAACCGGCTACGGTGGCTTTTTATGTCCAAAGAGACGTACGGTTTTTGTAGTTGGTTCGGATTGGGGCTGGTTCGTATTCAGACCATAAGCGAAACACACCAGAGTCCGTTTGGAAGCGGACCGAGACCACTTAAAAAAGTAGGCCTCGGTCCGGTTGTTTGGTCCAGACCAGGGTTCGCTTGAGTGTATTCACACCTGCACAAAAGGTCCGGACCGAGGGGGGAAACGAACTCTGGTCCGTTTAAAGCGGACCAAAAGTGGTAAGTGTGAATACACCCTAATTTAATTGGACTGTATGTGATTAAATGTGTCTGTATAAATTGGACTATATTGGGATGAACTGGACTTATTTACTTGCATATTGCTATATAGTTTGATCTGAATTGGATCTGTTTGTGCTGTAAAGTGCCTTGAGATGACGTGTTGTGACGATTTGTTTTATAATAAACTAAAATGACTCCAACTGAATCATTTCTAACAGGATAAAAGGTCCAAATCAACCATGGTTGGTTTGGCTCCAACCAACGATACATATTTAGTGCGTCAAATACAAGCCATGGTTTACCCTCTGTTGCAGTAAGAAGACCAGCTCTGCATCACGCCGTCTGAATCCAGGTTTGTGGGTCACCTCTGTGATGAGGCTAATCAGATGTCTTTGAACTTGTGTCAAGCAGGAGGAGAAAAGGGCTGCAGATAAATGGCAGGCTTTCTTATTTTTATTCTGCTGTTGGTGTGTGTAAGGTGTGTGTGTGTGTGTATGTCTGTATGCGTGTGTGCATATGAGCACAAACACATACAGACATACACACACACACACACACACACACCTTTTTGATTTGTATTGATTCTGTAGCAAAGTGACAGGCCTTCCTCCACAGAGGGGGTGTGAATGCATAATGATGCCCTCCAACAGTCCTAATTGATTTCTCATCTTCCCACCTGATCTCCTGCTTCTCTTTCATTCTCACCCTCGATTAGCATAGAAGCACACAGAAAGACAGGATGACAGGAAGGAGGAGAGCCAGCAGAATGTGCAAGCAGCAGAATGTGCAGTCAGGGGACAGAATGACCAAGTTCCATTTGCTGTTTCCTATTTGGATGCTTCATTTAGAAAAGCTGTTAATGGTGGAACCTAAAATCCCATCTTAAATGTTCTAGATGAAGTAAACATGAAACACAGTTTTCTTCAAACACCTCAGTCCAATGACTGATGTTCAGAGAAGAGAAAACATTTGCGGAACACATCACTGACACACAGCTGTTGGTGTTTTCCTTTGATTGTTTTTAATGTGTTCAAACTGGGTTGAAAATCTGACAGATTTGAGGTATGTCCAATATGGCTGGTCTTTCATTTCCCATCTGCACTTGATGGGTTGGGGGTCACAGTTTGAACTATTAAAATTGTAAAAAGCAGCTTTGACAATAAAGATAAATGAAAAAAGTCAGGAAACTGGAAGTAAAAGCAGATCGATGTAAACTGTTATCGTTTTCTCCAATCCATATCACTAAATAGCTTATTCCCCGTAAATAACTCCCCCTCATACTGAGCAGGAATACCCCAGATCCAGGTTTTATTACCCAACCTGAAGGCTGCTTCCATCCCAGGCCTCTCAGCTCAGCAGGAGGGGATCCATGTGTCAACAGGGGGATAAATCCCAGCTCAGGGGGGTCTTGGCTGAGCTGGTGAGGGTCATGTCCTGGGGTCAAAAAGCAGCTCGCTGTTCACCCTAAAGGTCAACGTCTACACATACACCCCTGTGTGTTTTATGTGAACATGAGAAAGTGATATGGAAGTGTTCGCCTTTGCTCCCTCGCTAATTCAAGGAGCAGCTTCCTGTACAGTCTGATGCAAGGCCTGAAATATTAAAGAAATGCAGTGTAATACTCATTCCTTATGTAATCCATCTCCAGGCACACACACACACACACACACACACACACACACACACACACACACACACACACATACATATATGCTGTATGAAGAACAAACAGGAGAACATATCCAACATTAAAGCCATGTGCTTTGAAGGCCATTTTAGGGAAGGAAAAGCAAAAAATGCATTTCACTTCTTACAAAACAAAACTTTTTAAAATAAATGTATAGTTGTGTGAAATTAACATGCTGCCTTTGGTGCACCACATAGCCCTGTCTGCAGAATAACAACGTCTGATTGGAGGAGGCAAGCTGGCGTGTCGCCTGAGGCTGCAATAAATAATTAGCAATAATGGGTGCACTCGGCACGACACTGAGCCTTAGATTTAGGGCAGCGAGGAACATTAGCATCCGCACTTGGGACTGAAAGGGGGATATAGATCGTAACAGAGTCACTGAAATATACATGACAAGAATTAGAAAACAATGTCTGTGTGTCACTTGTGGAGTTATTTAAGTGTCAGAGCTGCACGCTTTTTGGTGAACCAGTGTCTCCTAACAGGCTCTGATCAACGACAGCAAATAACTATTTTGCACAATTACACATATAACATATCAATTCTATCTGTATAGATAATGGCACATTTATCACGATAAGTCATGGATGTCCATTTTTGAATGTCTAAATGCAAAAGGAAAAACAAGAAAAGCCTGTAACTGAGTTTGGAGACATGTTTTATAAAGGCACTGTTGCCAGAATTGTTAAACACATGGAGCGCTGACCTGCCAAGAGGGAGGTAAAAATAGACATGGGCTGCATGTCGGATTTCCATAACATTCCAGACAAGAACTGTCAGTTAAAAGGAGGAAAATCTGGTTGGAGTGTGAATCTCTAGGTTACTCTGAATGTGTGTGTTTTAGTCAGATAGGAACCAAATGTTTCCTCTAAAATCAGAACAATTCTGTAAATAGTTAGTTAATTATAGTGCTGCTATAATTCAGTTTTATTTCTTGTGAAACGGCCAGTAAAAGTCTAAAATTAAGTGTAAATGCCTGGTTGAGACTGGATTTGAGGGACATTAGAGGTCATTACGAACTGAGCACCCTTTTCAGATGCTGAATATTTCAACATGGATACAGCATGAGATGACTGATGATGATGCTGGAACAGTTATGTTGAAATGCTAAAATGTACAGGCTATTTTACACGTTTCAGTGGATGTTTATTCAGACACTAGTCCTCACTTTACTGTGGACAGGAAATGTTGTCCGTTGTGCACAAAACACCTTCAGTGTCCTGTTCTTCCTATTAAGGTAATTGGAGAAAAAGCTTTTGTTGTTTTTCTGTTATATTGTGCCTCCTTGGATTGATGTGACACGGACAGGCATGAATATCAATGTGATAAATCAGGAAGCAGTGAATGGAATTTTTTTTATAGTTGGAAGAGTGAGACAGTTTGGCTTTTCACCTTTTCACTCTGCACATAAGACTTGTAAAAATCTCCCTTGATGCAGCAGAGGCTAAGAAGGTTTAGTTGCCTCCCAGGACAAAGATTTAAAGTCTTGGTTGTTGCTGAATTATGACTCAACTACATTTTAAGGATTACAATCCACAAACTAAGCATTAGATTTAGAAACTTCTTAAAAATGATGGGAGACTGTCTGATATGAGCCGCTGTCTGATGACGAAGTTCTACAGCTTTAAGTCTCTGACACTCCAGCACTAGTCTATAGGTCTGATATTGTACCCGACAGAGTCTGAGTTCCAGCCAGGCCAGGCTGCACTCATGGCCATCATAGCTGAAGCAATAATAACCAATTAACAAACCTATGTGCTGGATAAGAAACAATGTTAAAGCATCTTTAGTTGTGATTCCCAACTAGTGCCTGATGTGGATCCTGCAAACACATTTTATTAGTGGTGAGAGTACCTAGGCTGTGATATCATTGATATCACACTATAATCATGGGATTCTGGCTCTGAATATTTCATTTTTTTATGTTTTTGACCTGGAATCTGTATTCTTGTTTAATGAATGTGCTCTTAAAATCCTACTTAAACTAAAAATAGTTAGGAGTTTTTTACAACTTTTAGAACAGAAATTCCATTCAATTCAATTCAATTCAGTTTATTTATATAGCGCCAATTGACAACACATGTCGTCTCAAGGCACTTCACAAAAGTCAGGTACATACATTCCAATTAATCCTAACCGTTGAACAGTGCAGTCAGATTCAGTTATTTATTCAAATTGGATAAAAAGTTTTTCTATCTAAGGAAACCCAGCAGATTGCATCCAGTCAGTGACTTGCAGAATTCACTCCTCCTGGATGAACATGTAGAGACAGTGGACAGTCACTGGCGTTGACTTTGCAGCAATCCCTCATACTGAGCATGCATGTAGCGACAGTGGAGAGGAAAAACTCCCTTTTAACGGGAAGAAACCTCCAGCAGAACCAGGCTCAGTGTGAGCGGCCATCTGCCACGACCGACAGGCGGTTAGAGAGAACAGAGCAGAGACACAAAGAGAACAAAGAAGCACTGATCCAGGAGTACTTTCTATGGGAAGGAAAAGTAAATGTTAATAAATGTTAAATTCTGTTTAACATTGATCCAAAAAATCCCAGGGAGTCAAAGGTTTTTCATATTATTTTTTGTTTTTACCAAGGAGATAAGAATACAGGCTTTCCATAACAATCTAAAAATACAGGTTTTTATAAGCTACTCTTTGTTATCAGCGAACTGGTGGAGACTAGTTCTGTACTGTCTGGAAACCCAGAGCAGACTCAAGTATAAAGTCTGAACAGATGGTCCTGTCTGCAGAGTATTTACTGTAAGTTGTTAACTGGTTGGATATTATTAATCCTAAAATCTACAGAGTCTAGTCTTCCATAATCTGAGCCATACAACACATTTTTTAAATATCACAATTTCTAAGCGTTTGCAGAAGAAGCAGAAATTAGGACCAATTGGACCCCCCCAGGTTTCCTTGTTGTAAAAAAACTGAGGCAGAGACCCGTTTGGGCTCAGCTGCTCACCACATACTGTGCACCCGCTCAGAGAGATCAGAGTGTGTGAGTTTGTTCCGCCGCTGCTGTATGAACTCACTGTGTTGTTGGATCACACAGCAAAGGCAGACAAAGTGATCACAGCCAGAGGATGCCCCCCACCCCCCTTCTCCTATGCATGCATGCCTGACATATCATTTACAGACACACGCGAGGCACATGGCTAAACACACACACACACACACCCAGCAGGAGCTCCTCTGGGGGTTTAGATGTGACCGGCAGATGTCACAGTCCCACACTGATTCAGACACTGTTTCACACATGTTCACTCAAATAAACACTCTTCTAGGCTACAGCTACCCCTGCTTCTTCCTTTCATATAACACCTCCTACTCTTACATGCAAACAGACTCTTTTTACTCCCAGATGATGATTAAGGATGTGGTTATTTTCCAGGGAGCGATGCAGTCCGGCTATAATTCATCTGAGCTTAAATTTGATTGGAAGTTGGCCTTTTTTGCCCCGGACTCCGACTTATTTATCCCACATCAATACAGTGTTTTAAAGAATGATGATGCTTAAAATAGCACCAGAAATGCTGCAGAAGCAGCACTTTGGTTATTATTTAAGGTAACAGCACCTGAGGGGGTACTGGGTGGGAAATGGTCAGTCCTCTTTCCTCCTCTCAGTAGAATATCATTTTGAAGCCTCACAGGTCTTCAAAATTAGAGCAGAAATATGATTACCTTTTACTCTCTATGTAATCTTAAATAAAATTAGATTTTATTATTTAAATTAGTAATCCAAAAGAATTACTGAACAAATAAATACATATGTTGGTTAAGACCTAAAGTCACAGAGTTGCCCTACTTGTTTCTCTCTAACTCTGAGTATTAGGATCCATTTGGAAGCACATAGATTCAATCAAGTGTAGGATTAGAGGATTAATTTGGATCTTGGCTAAACCAACACGTATGTGAATTCTGAACATGTGTGTGTACTCTTAATGTATTCTTTCACATGTTTACAAATCTGGAGCGGCATTTTCTGCACCATCCACTAACCATTTCTGCAATAAACCCACTGAAAATGGGTTTGACAGCAAAATGGTGTAACGTTCAAAGGTTCACATATTTCTGGTAAAATGGACGGTTTCTCTGACTTAAAAACTAGATAAATAATTTAGTTAAGTTTTCCCACCTTTAATGCGACATATGTTCTATTGTTCAACTGGAAAATAGTGACATCTGTGTGGAAAAGTGGGAAAATAAAACACACACAGTTGCCTGGTTGCATAAGTGTCCTAAACCACAACCTAAATCCTTAAAGCATTTTTCTGCAATGTTCTTAAAGCCAGATTGGCAGAGAAGTTGGAAAGTTTTCCAAGAATCTTATTAGTCAGATACCAATACCAAGACCATACTCAACAAGTGGTCATAATATGGGACCACAGTGACCTTACAAAAAAGACAAAATTAAAGATACGATGGAAAAATGGTCAGGAAGGCTTCCAAAGTTTTGATAACAGCAATGCAAGAAGGTTTGGCTAGTAGCAGTTGTGTTTGACATGTTCCAACAGTCTTCTGTATTCTCCATGTGTCCGGGCGAAGGAATAGGGTTCCCAAAGTTCCACGGCTGCTATAAATCTCCCAAAACCTTTTAAATCCACCACTTAACAAGGCCAAATGTGTTATATAGATTGAAGTTTTTTTGTTACCAGGCCAAAAAGGTGACAGATTGTAGTAAATAAAACACAATAATATAAATACAAAAACACAGCTGTGAAATGTGGTAGTGGCAGCATCATGCTCTGGGGTGTTTTTCTTCAGCTGGAACTGAATTACATTTCAAAGGTAGAGTGGGCAAATGTTGCCATGCAGACGCACTCCAACCAACAAAATATTAAATCTTAACACTGTGAGTTTCGACTGTTCATTACAAGCCTATGACTTCTAGCTTCCCAGAACCAGACTTTCTATTAAACTCACCAACAGGTCAGAAGAGATTCATGTGTAAACCCAGGGTTCACACTAAAATATCTCACTTCAGCATAACTTACTGAAGTGTTTAAAGGTCTTATTAGCTGAAATGTTTTACTTTATGGCCCCTATTATCTCTGCCCCTATTATGAAAATGGATTTTTTCCCTTTTCAAGCAACATTTATGTGGGGTGGGGAACTGAACTGCTCCTGTGAGAAATCAGCTTTGTTGTGTTTCCTGAAAACCAGTGTGACTCCACTGTTTAGGTAGTCTAAACAGCAGCCGACTGACAGCCTGTCCCTCAGTTAATCTCCTGACCTCAATTACACGTTTGTCTTCAAGGAATGCAAACAAGTTGCATACACTAGTACATTGGAGAGCCAAAACTACAGGGTATGGTAAAGAATTCAGATTCATCGCCCCCATACTGATACTCAATCCAGAGAGCAAATAGAATTCTTTGAGTACGTTGAATTAATCTGAATTAAACTACAGCAGCATTGCCTCCTTTTAATTCATCTGACAAAGACTGAGTGTTTGGATTTGAAATTAAAGACCCCTGGTATTGATGGAAGCCTCGTTCCTTACTTCCCAAGGTTCAATCTTAATATTACGCAACATGAGAGTAGAGTAAATAAAAAGCCTTCGTTCCTTGTCATAGAAGTGCTTCACTGCTAATTGATCATCTTTTTATGCTTTTAGGCAGACAAGCATCAGTACTAGTGGATGCTGTCTGAAACATGGCAACCTAAGAGGATTGCTCACCCAGAAACACACAAATACAAGGATGGAATGAAATGGAATACTTACATGAGTGGCCAACTGCCATGGAGGGATGTTGGAGGAGGAGGTGTGAGGAGGAGAGGGAGAGAAGAGAAGTATGATAAATGAGAAGATGAGCTGGCAGTGACTCATGACATTGAATGAAATGAGAGATGCATCAAAAATTCAAAAAATCTATATTTTTCCAATCAGTGAAAGCACCATATGTAATCGCTACCAGGCTTTAGTAACCACAATCCTCTTCTGTGTGGATGTTGTTACTGAGGTAAGAAAGTTCCCTGTTTTTAGTATCAATGAGGTGTTTAAAATAAAGATATAATGCAAAAAACATTGTATGAAGCTATTCAGAAAGAAAGATTCATTCAGGCTGTGAGAGAGAGCGAGACTTACAGCAGATAACAGGAAGTGCTGAATGTAGTAAAGTAAAGTTACTGTTCTATCTTTTGAGCTTTCAACCTCCATCTGTCATGAAACATGCTACATGTGGAAATGTCAGTCCTTTGGAAATCTCTACATACTGCCGGATAAACACACAGAGACTGCTGTCTTAAGCTCCTTTCACGGCACAGTTCAGCTGCAAACACGCAACCATGAAACCCACAGTATGGATGACTTTGTCCTTTCACACCATACAAGAGGATCGGCCAAGATCACGGGTCATGTGTGAGTCCAGAGAATGCAGGTGGGATTACAGAACATGTAGACTCTTCAAATGCATTTAAATAGCTTTAAATACAAGCTGAGTTCAATTAAAAAGGAATATTGACACAACTTGACAGAAATGATTACAATACATTTTAAGAGCTGATCCTGAAAGACAGGAGCAGTGGGACAGGGAGCAAGAGGAGTGATGATCCAAATGTGGACATACAGGTGAAGATAAGATGAGACATTCTGATCTGTGGTACCACTCCGTACATGTACGTGTTCATTTACGTGTGTGTGTGTGTGTGTGTGTGTGTGTGTGTGTGTGTGTGTCATTCCTATTATACATAATGCTCTCGGCTATAACAACCCACCCATAATCAATTTTCATTTGTCTAAAAGCAGCTGCTGGGAATCCCTCCTTCACTCTGAGACAAACTTCTATTAGTTAAATGTTCAACGTGTTTTTCTGTGTGTTTCATTGCTCTGATTGTCAAAGCATGCTTATAGTTATCATATTGGAGTGTATTGACATGTCTATCAGTCAGTTCTGTGGGTAGAGGCTCGTGTCTGTACTGAGTAAAAACACTAAATATTCCCTTTTATCATAGCAAATGACAGATTTCTCATCCGCATGATTCTCTTAAAGGGACTGCCTTTATTCTCAGGCAATTTCACAGCTTTTTGATCTTAGTTGTCTGTCCACAGGGATGTCGAGTCTAGGCTTGAAAGGACTTTAAAATCCATTTTTCTTCTTTATCTCTCTTTTAGTTGAACTTAATGTGTAACCAGTGGAATAATATAGAATGTATTCACTGGCAGCTGGCTATTAACTTAACTTTGAACATTTTTTAAATTAACAGACTGAAACAATGCATTTCAAGGAATTTAAACATTTCATAAAACAGTAATGGGTAGAATGCTTTATAACATACAACTGCAATGATTTTTATACAGCAGAATGAGCTGAAAAGGTTTCAACTTTAGATTTTCTCTTATAAACACAGAGTCAAAAATAAATACAAATATACAATAATGTGATAACGACTGCTGAACATGCAAAAATGTCTTAACGTGATAAGACCATTAATTCTCAGTACCGGCTATATTTGAATGCAGCTCTCAGTTTCTTTTGGACAGGTTTTAATAGCTTTATTTGACAGCTCTAATTGGACTGAACAACACCAAGACAGAGTTGGGAGCCCAAAGAGCTCAGTGAAGTTCTAAGAAGAAGAATCGTAGACTTCCATAAGTTGTCGTTTGAAAGACATTTTTTTAATTATTTGTTAGGAATTTGTTAGGAACCACCCAGGTTCCACTAAGGCTCAAGTGTGCCATGAACTATGCTGGAACACCAGTGCCACAATCCAAACTGAAGCTAGTTTAACTATCACCATGAAGTCCTGAGTCTCTGCTCCAAAAGTAACACCTTCAAGCTAAATGGAAATTTGTAGCTGCCACCACTAATGGGTGTTCTGTCTAATAAAGAAGGAGAAGTGTCTTCAAATGACTTCTAAGGGAATATTTTATGGTCAGACAACACAAAGATTGAATAATTTGGTCATAATGACAAAATGTATGTTTGAAGGAACCATCTGCCAAGCATGGTGGTGGTAGAATCATGCTGTGGGGCTGTTTCTGTCAGTAGTACTGGTGTATTGTACAAAATGGGTGGAATAATGAAGAAGGAGCACTAATTTTTTTTATTTCTTAATCTCAAATGGACAGCTATGCAGATAGTTGGCAGACAAAGATCATAAGCAAATATCAGAACTGGTTTCAGAACAGCTAAAGACAGCTAACATAAAGCTTAATGCTTTTGAAAATTAAAAAGTTCCATCCTTGCAAGAAATCAAACATTTTAAGAACAGCAGTCACATGCTGAGCTACAATTACCTACAACATTTCCTGGTTGGGAGAAACTTGCTAAGGGACATTAATATTAGTGGAAATGTGCCTCTTTATATTTAAGTCTTAAAGTAGAGTTGTGACCCTGTGTGGATAAGATCTTAATGGTTAAAATCCCCACTACATTCAATCCTGTGCTCCTATTTCTAGATTATAGATCTTGCCACCTGGAAAAAGGAACCCTCTAAGTAAATTATTAAAACACCCACAATATTATGGCATTCATTAGCATAATGACTGGATGTAAACTTCTAATCAGAACTTCCTGTTGTTAGTCTGTGTGTGAATGTGTTGGTGCATACCAGAGAAATGCAGCAGTATGAACACATGTCTTACCGTGCACTTGGAGGGTTCCGGAGGCCTCAGCTTTGCCCACGCTGTTCTCTGACACACAGGTATAGGTGCCCTCATCCTCTGCTCGCACCTGGCTCAGACGCAGACTGTTGTCACTGCGGATCTCAAATCTGCAAACACATTAATGCAAGATGACTAAAGAAACTCTGAGAACAGTAGGAACCCAGAGAGGTTGTTTTCACGTGTTAGCTTCCCTTCATGCATCCATACATAACATCTGAATGTGAGATGAATTTTTTAAAAGGCCAGTGTTGCTTTCTTTGTACCTGCCCCGGGGCAACTCTCCCTCTTCCCTCCGCCAGCGGACTGTCGGAGTGGGATCTCCATGCACCTCGCAGAAGAACTCCACTGTATCATCTGCCAACACCACCTGGTTCACTGGTTGTTTGGTGAAGATGGGCCTTTCTGAAATCAGACAGGTGCTTAGATCTGCTGCACCTGGATTGGTGGTTGTAAACCCAGACACTTCTATTCCACAGGGTCAGTACCTAGTTTTAGCAGGAGCATAGTCTCTGCTGCCTAGATGATATGTTAGTATGAATTATTACTGGGCCATTCAGATGTGAGAATCTGAAGAGCCTTTTGTTTTACATTCTTAGTCTTTACTGAGCAGATCAGATATTATGCAGATATGTCACTGTTCTATGCTGGGCCGCTCATATTTGCTTCCCGATGTGGCAAAACATCGAACATAATTCTTATGATTAGCAACTGGCTCCAGAGAATAACTGGTGAATTCCATCATAAATAAAAAGGTTGCTGGGCTCAGCAGACTGTGATAGACAGAGGAGCTGTCCAGGTTCCTGCCTTTTTGCCCACTGACTGCTAAGGATAGGCAGCAGCTCCCCTATGACCCTGCTCCAAGGATTAAACTGGTAAAGATAATGGATGGATGGTCTCTAAAGAGATTCTAGCAATCTATAAAAGAAGATCTGGACTACAAAGTTCAACATCTGAAAAAAATACGTTTCCGAATATTTATACAGACTATGTTTCTTGCCAGAAGGCATTTAAAACCCTGCTTGGACTATATCCTGGTTGGATATATCAGTGAATTTCAGGTAGGAAGAACTAAAGTGGACAATGTGGTGGGAACCAGACCGGTCCAACAAACATTTCCCTGCTGACATTTTGTACACACATAAAATTATTTATCACAATCCACTACACAGCCCATAATAACCTATGCTGTGTGAGCACAGTTCAGTAAGAATGTTTAGAAAGTCAACTTACAACCTGTTCAGGTTTTAATCACAGAATCACAAGGGCTTTGAGAGTCCATCCAGCTGGTCAGATATACAGAATTATTTGCATGCAGAATATTAATCCATGTCATCTGAAATATAGTAGCCTAACAAACACTACATCTCTGTAGCTCTCTGTAGCGCAACCATTGTGATATTGCACATACTGATATAATAATGATCACAAACTGGAATGAAAGACATATCATTATTAGCTATATTGTAATAATTGTACCATCCTCTACAGATTATTTCGATTTTATCAACATTTTATTCTCTAAGCTTAAAGGAAACTCTCAACAATACATCCAACTCTAGATTGCATGATCACTAATGAGTAAACCTGTTGAGACGAGGATGTCTTGTAAGCTCCAATAAAGATCATGACTGCTTTTAAAATTGTGACAGGCTGAAAAAACACTCAAGCGTTACTGAAGCAGTGAAGTGTATAAGAACAGCAATGGTTGGTCGTGTATTCTACATGATTAATATACACTGTTGTATGAATGCTGCAGTCCCAGTGAGCAGAAAGTCAGACAGGAGAAAAAGAAGAGAGGTCAAAAGGGCAACTGGGAAGGAAAGATTGATGTTCTGCCCCAACAGCTGGCAAGGAGAGAAAGGATATGCAATAAATTCAAAGATGAAGAAAACGCAAAATAATATTTTTAACAAACAAATGCTAAAAAAGTACTGAATTCAGTATACTACGATATGATCAGGTTTAAAAATAACTCACCAAATACGACTAGTTCAGCTGGATCACTGTCTTTCTCGCCAACCATGTTTGTTCCCACGCATACATACATGCCAGCATCACTCTTTCTGGTGTTTGAAATCATCAGCTTTCCTCCTCGGATCTGAAAACGATGGAAGAGGAGGAGGAGGGGGAGGTATAGAAGAACAGAAGGAAATACAAGAGAAGGTAAGAAGAGGATTAAGGAGGGGATGAAGAGAAGACAAATGGAGAAAGAGTGGAAACAGGATATTAAGACATGTTAGTCAAGAGCAAAGCCACTCAGTCATTTCCAGTGTGTGCTGTGACAGATGGCTCCCCTGTTAAGCATTATTTCACAATGGTTCTAGCTCTACGACAATCGCCATGGAAATGGGTTCCACTGCTCAGTTTTTAGCGGACAGTGTGTATGCACAATATTCAACGTCTGATGGCCATTTCACATGGTTTCAATACTGACCCTGAGACCTCCAGTGTTTGATTCTACGGATGAATATTCACACCCTGCAAAGGTTTTATTTATTAAAAACATATTCCCAAAAAAAAAAAATTTAGGGCCTAAAACCCAAAAAATTTGGGAAGTTAAGATAAGACTAGGGGGAACATCAGTTTTTTAAAAAAAACTCAAATTCAGAAAAGCAGAAAAAAACCTGTAAAGGGAAAAAAACCGGTTTTTTCCCGGGTCCCGGGGCACATTGATCTAAAGGGGCCCAAAATTATAAAACCCTCTTTATAATAAAATGTTTTCCAGTTAAAAGTGTGTTCAACAACGGGTCCATGCACCCAGAGGATGAATCTGAGCACAGTTGCAAATTTACAGCAGAATGGTTCAGAGTAAAACATCTTAAAGGGTTTATTTCACTCAGTCAAAGTCTGCAAATTCATCTGTTTGACAACAATATATGGGGCCCCTTAGGAAAGTTTTTTCCTGAAAATCTCAATGAGAAAGAAATGAAAAGGGAAAGAAAAACCAAAAACTCCTTACTTTTTTGAATGTTTTGGAGCGGGGTTCTTTTTTTTAAAAACACGCTACTTACATAAAATAATTATTTTGCCCCCAAATGGTTGTTTCATTGATTTTGTTTTTTAAAAATTAAAAAATTTGACCTGGGCAAACCAGATGCTTTTTTAAATAGTTTCCTGAAAACAGTAAAAGGGGTTTGGGTTCTCTTTTTAAAAACTCTATACTGTAATTATGTCTCATTTTTTAAAAAAATTTAATCGCGGGGGGTTTTTTATTTTTCTTGGTTTTTGCTGTAAAAAAGGGGCAGAAGATTTGTGCACCACTTTTAGGGTTGAAAGTTTGGGGCTTTTAAATCAGCCCCTTTGGCCCCTAAAAAACAGATGGATTGAAAATGTTAACTGAACAACCATCATAGTCATTGCAGTTTGTGTGTGTGTGTCCCAGAGATCATATGGAGATAACACAGGAGATTCAAAAAAGTTGCTGGGGGGGAATCACACAATCCATTATCTGGAACTTTGTCTTCGAACAAGATGGCGTGCTGCCTTCTATCTATATGGAAGAATAAGTCTGCTTACGTAACCCTTTTCATCTCTTCATTTTACTGGGATTTTTGTTTCTTTTCCGGGGAATGGTTGGTTCCCAGGATGGGCCCTCGGGGGGAAATTTACCCCCTTTTTTCCAAAAATTTTAAAAACCTTGGCCCTCACCTCCCGGGAAAAACCCAAATCCCCTCACGGGGTGTCTTACGGAAGTCCATGCTCTCAAAACCTGGGGAAAAAACGGTTTCAAAAACCAAAAGTTAGAATAAGCTTCTTTTTTGGGAATGACATTTTTTCTGCCCCAAAGGCCCTTTTTTGGGTTTGGCCCACATGGGGGGGGGCCCCTTAAAAAAATTCTGCATACATTTCTGATCAGGGCTTGTTTTTCAAACCCATTATTTTACAGGAAGCCTGCCGAAAAACTGTCCCAAATTTACTGTCAAGAATCTAAAAGGGCCAAAGTTTAATGAGACATTGCTTCTCAGACTGTCCCTGCAGGACTAAATTTTAAAACCCATGGGGGAAATGTAAAACCCCTGAGGTTTTTCTTTTGATTCCAAACCCAATGAGTGTGGTATCCCAGCACATCAATAATGAAGGCTCCAGTAGAAAGAGGCCACAAAAAGCCCAAATTTAAATTCTTCCTAAACCCCCCCCCCGAAACCCGGACACACATCCATAACCAAAGACAACATCTAAACAAGCAAATTGAGTAAAATTCAATTTAAATCACCCACAGTATTTACTTGGAAAAACCAAAATTTTTAGTTTTGGGTGTTCTTCCTGGGGTTTTTATATTCATGAAATGGAATTTTTTTTTTTAGGCCCCCCACAGGGGCCCTCATTTTTTTCATGCCCCCCCCTTGTAGGGGAACCTTGTGAGGCATGAAGGGGCCCTACTTTCATTACATATTAAATTTTTGTTTCCCCTTTTTTATTTAAATTAAGAACTGCTCACAAAAAAGGGTCCACCTAAAAAATTGACGAGTTAAAACCAAAATCATTCTGATATATTTTTAAAATAAAAAATTGTTATTTAGGTTAAAAAAACCGCTAACTAAATAGATGTAAGGGCCCCCTTAAAAAAATGTTTAAAAATTTTTTTCATGTTTAAATTATGAGTGAAAATTTTTGGGAAAAAATTTAAAGAATACCAACCCAAAAACCCAAATTTACATTTTTAAAAGGGCAGCGGGAACGTCTTCAATGTTTTTTGGAATTTCGGTGTTGCCCAGCTGGGCCGAACGTGAAATCTTTGAAAGTTCAATACAACAGGACTACTACTTCATTTCTTACTTCAAAATAAGAGTCCCAAACAAAGATCCAGGTGTCAGGCTTAAAGTGCTGATCTTCAATTGCTGCAAGGTTAGATGATAGAAAAAACAGAATAATGAAAGTAAACTTACTTCACCAAACAAAGCCACATGCTAACAGTACATCTAGATAGCGCTTCATTAGACAGACATCTCTTTGGTGACCCATTTTGAGGCATTTTAATATAAAAAAGGGAACCTTGTTCCCCAAAAGTTTTTCACTGCATCCCAAAAAAAGTTTCCACACACTATAAAGCCTCCCCTGAGGGCTTTAGTAATTTCATATTTTGAAATTCCCAAGATCAGACAATGTTGGGAATGAATCTTGAGAGTGCTGTAAATATTACTGGAGTGTTTATGCTAAAAGCTGTGAGTCAAAATAAAAAATTAGGGGGGGGCCTTATTTCCCAACCAAGCCCCTTCCCCCTTTTTTACACCTTCCTCAAAAAAGGAAAAAACCCCTGTAAAAGTGAAATTCAGATCTCTGTGAAGTTAAAAAAAAATTTTAAGGGCCATTGCAACAAAGCCCTGAAAAGTTTAAAAAAAGGGAAAAAAATAATTTGAACTTTTCCCTTTAAAACCTTTTAAACAAAAAACAAACTCTGTTTTGCCTGTAAAACTTGATGACATTCTTTTGAAAAAAAGAAAGAATTTTAAAAAGAAATCTGCTAAAGGTTGAAAATTTTTTCCCGTTCTTACTTTTAGGTTTAAAATGACCTTTTTCTTTTGGATTAAAAACTGTTTTTTGGCATATTTAATGCCATGGCAGATCAGAACAACGCCTGCCCAAATTTTAAGGTCTAGTTGTCCATCTTATCGGGACTGGGGGGGTTAAATTTTTACACGCCTGAAGTCTAAACATGTAGCAGCTAAAATTCCCCAAACAAATACTTGCAGTAAGAACAACAGAGCCCAACTGTTGATGACAATCTCCAAAAGCACAACCAACTCCATGCATTTCTTATTGAGAAAAATACTTACTTTAGGTAATAATTCTTTTTTCAAAATCAGCACACATTAAAGAGAAACGGAACAAATTGGGGAAAAAAGGCGAACCAATTTCCCAGGGTAAGAGCTGTATGACAAAAGCTAAAGGGATTTGCCTTAAAGGGAAAAGATACCCAGAAAAAATTCAGCTGGGAAACAGCCAAAGGGTTTTCACCTAAACTGACAGTGTTAAAAGTCTGTCAAAAAAATCAAATTCGGAAATCGTTTCCCGGATCAGTGAACACACATTTATACACATAAATAAGGGGGTGACAGGGTGGGGAAAACAACCCCATTCTAAAACCCCCTTGGGGTGGTGCTGGTATGAGAGGGGATTAAAAAGTTTTAAAAATTTTTTTTTGGCCGATTCCCCCAAAAATTTTAATCCAAAAAATTTTTCAAATTTGGGGTTTTCGGGTATTACTTTTTGGGATTTTGGATGGTTGGTGGTTTTTGAAATTTCAAGGGGGAAA
Organism: Crenichthys baileyi; assembly: GCA_036173005.1. Taxonomy (NCBI): domain Eukaryota; kingdom Metazoa; phylum Chordata; class Actinopteri; order Cyprinodontiformes; family Goodeidae; genus Crenichthys; species Crenichthys baileyi. Next base: position 64,152 of record JAHHUM010000744.1, on the reverse strand, counting down.
AAAAGACACACGAAAAAATAGTTTTTCCCAAAGGGTTGCAAAAACCCAAATCCCCTAATAATTTTTAAAATTCAAAGGGGGATGCAAAATAAGGGGTTTAAAAATGTAAACTTTCCAAAACTTTTTTTGGTTTTTCTTAAAAAAAGTACAGGGGGTCTTTTTTTAAAAAAAAAGAAAAAAAAAAACCAAAAAAAAAATTTTCCTTAGAAAAAAGGGGGGGGGGCAAATAAAAAATGAAAATGACCAACTAAATATTGGGGAGTTTAAAAAAAATTTTTTTGGATTCTATGGGATAGGCCGGGGGGGCCCAAGGGGCTTGGGGCCGGGGAAACCCCCCCCAAACCCGACCCGGCACGACCCTGGGGGTTTCCCCAAAACCCCCCACCCCTTTGGGAAAAAGGGTCACAATTCCCCAATTCCCCCCCAGATGGGAAAAAAAAAAAACCCTAAAATGAATTTAAAGATCAAAAATCATTTTTGGGTTTGGGTAGGGTTCGTGGGGAAAAAGGTTACCCCTGAAGTAAAAATTTTCCAAATTATCCCGGGTTTTTTTTAACCCCTTTTTTGGACCTTGGGCCCAAACATCCAGGGCTTCCACCCCAGGGGCCTTTCCCATCCCAATGCTTCCATCCATGTTTTTACCCCCAAAATGCTTCCCACCCCTTTTGTTTTCCAAATCCAATCCCATTTTTCCACCATCCATGTTTTCCCCCCCACCCCTTTTACCACCCAGGGCTTACCCATCCATCCATGCTATCCATCCCATCCATGCTTCCATCCATCCTTCCATCCATGCTTCCATCCATGCTTCCATCCATCCATCCATCCATCCATCCATCCATCCATCCATCCATCCATCCATCCATTCCATCCATCCATCCCCTCCAAAGAGTCTACATTAAGGCTTTTGAGGACATGTTTCTATCTAAACCAGTTAGGTTTGTCAGGTAAATTTATTGTATCACAGTGTCTGATGTACACCAGGAAGACTCAGTTCTCTTCCACTCAGCTTTGTTTTTATGTGTAAGTGTGTAATAGGATAAAACATGTTCTGCTTGGGATTAAGGTCATGAAAGGACATATTAATAAATAAGAAGAAAAAAATATCTTGTTCCAATTGGTAATCAGCCTGCTAGTGTTGGTCCATTAAAACTAGGAGTCATTGTTGGCCCCTGAACCATTATGTCATCGTGCTTTTTGTATCTGTGTGTCTAAGAGGGATAAAATGGTTGCTTGCAGCTTAAGTCAGCACCATACAGTGATGGCCAATTACTTTGCACAAAGCATTTGGGGCACACTGAATCCCACTGGCCCCCTCAATTTTGGAATGATATGCAGGACCACACCCCTGACCTTTTCCATACCTATTACTGACATTTCGCTCAGTCACAGCATATTAAACTGAATCAAACTAAATTGTCCAGGACTGTGTTCCGCCACGCAGTGTGAGAGTGGAAATGGGACAGCTGAGGGAACCCCAGGTTTAAATTAGCATGTGGTGGGGTTAAAGGACTGCTGTCATGACCTGTCACAGAACATTCTGAAATCGTGGCTCCAGGGGAGTCTGATCATTTCCATTCTGCCTCCAGCGTTCACCAGATCTGAGAAGGAAGAGAGACTCGAAAAGTTTATTAGATACTCACAATTACCCATGAGGCCCTTTGGGGCCCATATTAAGTGAGTGCACTTTGACCTTTTCTTTAAACCCCTTCAACAAAGCCCAAGTAATCTGCACCACTGGGGCTGAGCTGTGTTCTTTAATCGAAGCTCAGGCTCAAGGTACACAGCCACAAGGTATAAGATAAGAAGGGCTAGTAGAGATTGTCATGAAGCTCTGAGCTGCTGATTCTAATTTCAGAGGATTCTGATTTATATTTTAAAACTATGAAAAGCAACAAAATACTTTGGTCATACTTTCTGCATAAAATAAAAAACTGTTAACATAAAATGACACTGATGAATGTTGGTCATGCACTTAGGTAAGGAGCATTCAGTGATGGAAAGAAGTTTAGGATTTTAGCTCCGGACTGGCTGTAAGTTTAGTAAGAACTAGTGGTGACATTTGTAAAGATCCTACTAAGTAAAACTCTCCAAAGGTATCTTGTTCAGTGCGTAAATCATAAATAAAATGAACAAATGCACGTATGGCTGTATGTGAATTCTCCCCAGACTAAAGACTGACGGCAGAAAGGGAATGATAGTCCCTGGGCTTGCAGAGCTCAGAGAGGTGAAAGGAAGGGGAATGGAGTAAAGCGGTTCAGACGCTGCTGTGGGGGATTGAGCTGAGCATCTGTCATTCTGTCATCAGACATCTTGTCCTGACATGAAGCAATCTGCTTTGGTGTGAACGCACACTCAGAAGAACACTGATGTTTTTGCTCTATTGCCCAAATCCAAACATCTTTCTTAGCCTCTTTTCAACCCTGTGGAGACACAAACTGTCCCATCTTCTGTGTTCTCTTTAAAGGTGTAGGCGGCCCCCTACAGCAATATCTGCCCAGGCCCAACAGGGGCCCTCATCAGAAGCCACCTTCCATCAGCCACTCTTATTATCCAGGGAGGACCCCCTCTGATCCCCATCAGCTCTTACACCCCAACAAAACAGCCCACACAGGATATTGGCGAGTGTGGTGTGTGTGTGTTCTTGGTGGTGATGGGAGGCTCGGTGGAAGTGTGTGCAGCTTGTGGAAGGGAGGCGGGGGTCTCACAGTTGGAGACAGATGTCCGTGCTGCCACTAAGCACCAACCCCCTACCTACCCCAGCACTCCCAGTGCAAACACAGACACTCTCGCAGATATGCTGCACGGCAGCTGTGGCAGCAAATACAGCAAACACAGTCTGCATTTAATATGAGTGCAACATACAGGGTGACTGTAATCCCCCTGGACTGGATCAGCACACACACACACACACCCACACAGACACACGCACACACTCACACACACAGTCTTGTATCACTATCTGTTGTGAGGACCTTGCATTGACTTCCATTCATTTCCATTTATTTTCAACCCTTTCTATGGCCTAACCCTGACCCTACCCCTAAAACTAACCATTACCAGTAAAAACCTAACCCTAAGCCTAACCTTAACTCAGTTCACACCTTAGTCCTAAACCTAACCCCAAGTAAAATAGCTAGTGAGGACCATGAAAATGTCCACACTAGCTACCACACACACAAACACACTCTCTACAGAAGCCTTTTCTTCCATATTTATTTTAGTTTATCGATTCCCCCAAAAAGCCCTTTACTGTAGCTAAATGGCGCAAGATGGTTTGGCTCTCTGGAAATGACTATATGACAAATCATAAAACTGCATCAAAGATAACAGTAAATAAAAGTTAATCACTGTGAAAGGACATTTTAATTACTCCTTCCACAAGCCCAGCAGGGTGACCTTCCAGTCCGAGCACTGCTCAGTTCCCACAACCACACACATACATAACCTGTTCATCAACGTCCAGAGCTCGCCCCCGCCAAATCTGTCCCCTCCATCTTCTTTTGTCCCTTAGCTAGTCCCCTGGCAGAGCCATTTAGGCCACCACTGCTGCTGTGCTTAGTCTTGTCAGCTGAGTCCATTTAGCAGCCTAAATTGTCCCATTCCCACCCACCGAATCCACAGACACTACCCACCCTTTCTGCTGCCACCAAACCTGGCTCGTAATCCAAAAAGCAGCTGGTTCCATTAACAATGCAGACAAGAATGTAAGAAATTATTTCTATACACCCGTGGGAAAAATGAGCCACAGGAGCTTGAGAAGAATGTTGTGTTTTCTTTCGCCCTTTCTGCATATTCAGTCACTCTTTTATGAAATTAAAACCAGTACAATCAGCTCAGTTACTCTGATACATTAGAAAGGTTTGACTTTATCCTGTTTTTTCCATACTGAATTCTTACTAAACATTGAGGTTTCTTTGTCCAATATACAGCATGTTCTGTCCCTTGTCTGCACATGTCCAAACCATCTCAACCTCCCCTGTAACCTGATCTCTCTCAGTTTTAGTCCCTTCCAATGTTTCGCATCATGCTACGCATGCTGGCAAACCACACACTGTATGTGGATCCCAACGTGAAAAAATAAAGCACATTTCTATTGTTAAAGTCACTGCAATGCATCATCAGCTGTTTATAATTCAGTTCAGTTTATTTAGACAGCGCCAGTTATCAAGAAATTTCAACAACACGAGCAGGTTTCATTCTAATCTAATAATATATATATAACTAAATCCAGTTCAAATTAATCCAAATAAATCTAATCACACTGTCAGTTTCAGATCAAAATCCAATTACTTCAACAAACACTATATCTAATTACAATAGACTCAGATTTAGCTGATTCAAGCTTTTTATCACAGAGAAGCGTCTATATACAAAAGGATGAGCAGGCCAAACCAAGGAATTTACATTCACTTAAATGTTTCTTTGAGGCGGTCCAATAAAATTCTGTCTTAGCCGCTTTACGTAAAATATTAAACAAAATTAAACAAACTCTGCCTATTCTTCACCTGCTCTGAAAAAAATACAAATCACGTCTACGAAGGTGAAGTGTTTGATGGCTTTTTAAACACTCATTAATGCCAAGGTCTGACCCCTGTACCCCATTCTGTCACACACACACAGGTAGAAAGGGGAGTAGGGTAAGGATTAATGAGGAGTAGTGAGCACAGGGTGGTGGTGGTTGGGGCTAATACCTGGCAGAGGTGAGTCTAACTGTGGGCCCAACTCCACATGCTTCAGTGACACATCACAGGAGGCAATCTCTGACTCACAAACAGCAGAGAGATAAGCCTGTGCTCATGGGGAGGTGTCCTGTGTGCTTCATGCGTGCCTGTACATCCATATGAGTTCTAATGAAGCACATGGCCCATAAGCCTGCTAAAGCAGAGACAGTGAGGATGATCAGGCTACCTTGGAGGTCAGCTACTCACTCGGCTCCATGTTCACAAGTCCTCTAAACATGATCCTGTTTGCAACCATGCTGTTTATCAAGGTTATACAATCATTTGTAGCCATTGAACAATACTGTAACTCTGAACCTGTTTCCATTAATGCTTAAACATGGTTTTTGTGTCTGTGGGAACAAATTAATTAGAAATTTGCACATGGACAAAATCAGCAGTCTTTATTATCTGTCATGGCTGGCATTATGTTTGAATGGGAGCTGCGACATTTAAATGTGCTCTCCACCTGTAAAGTCCAGCTTGAAGAGCATCCTGAGCTGCACACGGTCAGCAAAGGAACAATCTGACTCTCATTTGCAGCTAAGAACACATTTAAGTCACACAAGCCTAAATGATCCAAACTCAAAAACGCTGCATGTAAATATAAATATCCAGATTGTTCAGAATGGACAGTTCCTGAAACAGAGACTCTGTCATGTCTGCCTGAAACCTCAGGTAAATAAAGAAGCCAATATTCAAAGGAACCTCTAGAGCGATAGTAAGAGTTTCTATGGCATGTGTATCATATGAAATGACAGAAACGCTGTACTGTGATGAGAGATTTTATTTGCTACAACCCAGAAACCATCTATGTCCCCAAAACACTGTTACTGCAGTCCTTGTTTAATCCAACTAAAGAAACTAAAGCAGTATTAATCTAACGTTCCTTTATTTAATAAACAGAAACATGATTAGTGGCTTTTGACATAAAAGATTTTCATAATACTTCAGCATGCCTCAGGGTGAGAATTACACAAAAACTCTGAGGGAGGTTGAAGCTCAACTACCACTGTTAGCTCTCTGAGCTGCCAAAGTGTGTGTGAGTGTGTGTGTGTGTGTGTGTATATGTGTGGTGGGGGGGTTGGGGGGTCATAAGGAGCACTCTATCATACTTACACTGATTGATACCTTTTCAACTATGGGCATCCGCTCCTAATGTTAACTAGCTATTTCAACGGCAATGATGATGGTCAGAGTCTGTGAAGGATTGCAAGACACCATGAAGGTCTTTTACCACAAAGCTGGCAGATCTTGGACTGTCAGTTTTTAAAATGTACAGGTTGGCAGTGTGGTTGCGGGGGCGGGGTGGGGGACGCCGGCTTCGAGTGCTTGCCGCTGGCCGGGGACCTCTTGTCGGGTGAGTCTGTCCCGTCTTGGTGTTGGGTCGAGGGCTCCGTTGTGAGCTCGGTGCTCGATGGTGTCTGCCCTGTTGCGCCTGTGGGCGGGGGCTGGGACGGCATTGTGCGGGGCCCTTGGCTTGCTGTTGCGGCGCGCTGTGTTGTGGGGGTGGGACGAGGTGGGGGTGCTTGGAGCAGGGCTGTGTGTGGAGCTTGTTTGGACCCACCAACAAGATTTTATAAATCTGAACGCATCAAGATTGAACACTCTATTTGGTTTATTGGTTAGGTTTAAAGCTGCAGTAGGGAGTACTGAGAAAATCGTTGACTTAGCCTGAAAGTTTGAACAAGCACACCTTTCAGGTCCCTCCCTCCACAGCTCCTCCTCCACAGCAGAGCCATCTGTGAACAAGTAGGCTAGTAAGCAAGGCCACCGATAACAGGGGATAAACATCTATTGCACATTCACTGGTAGGGACGAAACATCAATGATATGCTTTACATTGACTATGGCCTGCCCATACTGTGACTACAAACTTTGTCCTCAAAGCATTAGCACAGCTGCGGCACACCAGCAATCCTCAACAACAGTACCCTGTGTGCAGGGGAGGGGTGTGAGCAGTGTGTACAACGTGATGGACCTGCTAAGACATTCCTCCAGGCTCTGGTCATTTCTGACCGCGAGCGCTGTATTTCTGCAAATGGCAGTAGGACCACTGGGAGAAGCCAGAGGAGCCTGATATATTTCACAGATAATCTGTCTCATATTCTACTGGCAGGACATAGTGGCAGTTTTAACAAATGTAAAAAATACATTTTTACAAAAGTTACCAACTACAACTTTAAGCTGAGGTGTAAACAGACTTTAGATAAGGGTTTGGTACATATGTTGTGTGTGTGTTTGTGTGTGTGTGTGTGTGTGCGTGTTTGTCCAGAAAATCATCTAAAACCGTTATGAACATGACTTTATACTGTAATTCCTAATGGGACATGCATAAACCCCCCAACCCTTTAATAACTTGCAGACTAAACTCAGCAGAACTTTACAATACTAAATATTAAGACAACACTGCAGCTCTCTGCTTGAAGGAAGTTCTATGAACCCGTAGGACAGACTGGAGTAGAGGGAGACATCCTTCAAAACACTAGCAGGATTAGTGCCACAAACATCCAGTCTGTTAAAATGTCCTTGAGCAAAATGATGATTTGTTTCTGATGCAAGAGTACTGCTTTGTGGTTGACCCTGACTTCTAAACCTTCAGACGCAGTGAGGAGAAACGAAAACATTTTCTGAGCATGGATCAATGAAGTCACATTATCAAAAAGTGCTAGATGTGATTTATTCTCTGCCCTCGGTCTCTTAATCTGAATAGATGATACGGAGAGCAGGCTTGTGACCTCCAAGGAAGAATGATACGTTAGAAGGCAAGCAGCCAAGGAGAATGGCTGTCAGATCTTTCAGCTTACTGATGCTACCTATTTTTTCTTAATGGCTTCAGTCCAAAAATATTTCTTTGGTGATGCAAGAGGAGGGAAAAGATTAATTTGCAATGGTTGTTCTTTGCTTAATCATAAATTTTATTTTTGCATTCCTTTTGGATTCTTGAGAATGTGGAGACACATCTCCATAAGCTCTTTCCAAAAAACATGCCTCTCTTTCATATGAACATTATAATGTAAATGGAATAAATAAAAACATGCCTCATAATATTCATGAAATCTTAAGTATATTTCACAATATTTATTCCCCTCGAATGGGTTCCTATTTCTCAAAAATGTAAATAAATTATAAGCTGAAGCTATTTAGGCTTCATTGACAAGGCAGCCTAAAAAAACAGCTCATGTCCTTTAGAACCTGAATGGCATGTCACCAAAAAGACATCAGTAAATAATGTAGGGTGCATTTTAGATGTAAATAAAACATGCCTTCAATTCAAGGGAAGCTGGGGCAGCAGTATAATGAGTTATTTGTAAAAACAAGCTAGCAAGGATGCTCCAAAAAAATTCTGGGATTTTTTCACAGACACCTAATCTGACTGTAAGTCATCCAATATATTATATGTGTTATATACCAATATGTGATATGGAATGTAGGCAGAGAAGCACATGGGTAGTATGATGGTTAATGAGAACAAGTAAATATAATCTTTGCATGGAACTGGAAGGAGGAGCTGAAACAACAACCCTTCCCCTCCTCTGCCCAGTAACACCCACCATGGGACCCTGAGGGTCCCCCACAACAATACCATTGTAGAGATGGTTGAAGCTCCTGTGTGTGGTCAGCTAATAAAGCAATTGTCTAGCCTGAAAAGAGGATTACTTTAATCTAGTAATAGCTGATGTCGTGCAACCTTTAGTGGCATGGTAACAGGGTCATTTAGAAGCCCATTGTAAGGCAAATAAAGCCCTCAACCCCAGCACCCTGGCCTATCACCCCCATACTCACCAGCCCCTTGCTGCCCTCAGTTGACCCTCCAGCCCAATCGGGCCTACTGTAGTTCACCCATCTGGAAAACAGGCAACACTTTTTAACTCGACCTCAGGGGGAACAGGATGGACAGAGATGGCTCTTAACAATAGGTGTCCCCACCCAGCGGGTATTAATGATTGTCCACTACACTAGAAGGGTGGCAGTGACCACCGTCAAGAATTCCGCTTTAACAATAAGGCAATACAAGTGAAATATTATCAGGGGGACTTCTGTTGGCTTCACTGAGTCAAGAAGGAAAGCAACTTAGATTGCTTCTGTGACACTGCTACAATGGCAACAAAACAGAAGGCCTAGATAAGAAAAATCTTGTCTTAAATAGAAAGTAACTGTGAACAAAGACCTAATGTTGTTGTCATACTAACGGTTTTCTGTTCTCCATTACAAAATCCACCTGGTTTACAAAAAAGTTAGCATTTCTACAGTTCTACTCTTTAAACCCTTCAACTCATTGAGTAGGTACTTTGTAGAACCACCTCAAGGTACAGCTGGAAGTCTATATATTTAAAAACCGAACCTTTAATTCCTTCTTCTTTGCCAACTAGCTCATGTTTAATCAGGATGCATAAACATAATTTTTCAAGTCTTGTAACAGATTCTCAATTAGACTTAGGTCGATCTAAATCATTCCATTGTAGCTCTGGCTGTATGTTTGGGGGAACTGTTCTGCTAGAAGGTGGAACTCAGCCTCTGTATTGTCAATAGATTCTCCACTTGAGCAGTGGATACGATTTTCTTTATTGGTTACGAGAAAAAGAACATTAATAACAGCTGTAACAACAATAGCTGTAGTAAAAATAGCAGCAGTACTACTACTAATAGTAGTAACCACACACATTAAAATTTGTGGTTTTAATGTGACAAAGTGTGAAAAAGATGAAGATATGAATACTTCTGACTGGCACTGACCCACTTACATATCAGAATCAGCAATTATTTGCTAAGTTTGTGCACACAAACAAGGGCTTTGACTTCAGTTCCCCCTTGGTCTCAGTGAATACATTTTAAATACAAATATTGTATTTAATATACATCTGATTGTAAAAGAATGAGAATTGTGATTTAAGCTACATACTTCTTAATAAATTAGCTTCTCCAACATTTGCGTTAAACTAAATAGCATTGACTCTCTTTAATCATAGGGGGAGAGCCAAATGAATAGATTATTTACAGTTAGGAGCAAAAAAGTCTCCAAATCTTTTATAGAGCAGTAAAGCTCTATAGCTCAGGGACTAACAGGTGTTAAAGTTATTAGAAAGACTAAATAAAAGTTACTTTCTTTGATTCATGCAGAAACTCAGCATCAAAACAATTAATCTTTTGCATTATTTTCCCATTCTTAACAGTTTTTGCCAGTCAAGTTAAACTTTATAACACTGAACGATACATGTTAGATGTCCATGTTTGGTAAGTTAGGGCATAGAACAAATAGTACAGGATTACAAAAATGCAGTGTTACTGGCAGAACAGATGGCATACATTTGATAAAACATTTTAATTTCAGTTGTCTGTGGTCTGAGACTTGACTTGGGGAAACATCTCTATTATAGGCTACCAAAGGAAGTGAGAAAACCCATATCTGCTTGTATTCCTGTATTTCTGATTTGATTTAAATATATACCTGTTCCTGTAGTCTGAGGTCATTGAATCAGAACCTTTCAGCGGTCCCCCACACCCGCTTCAAAACCCGAGGAGACCAATTTTTCCAAGCTGTTGCACCCAGATTGTGGAATGCATTGCTTATCTTCCTACAGAGTTTGGACCCTGTGGACACTTTAAAAAAAAACATTTGTATTCCGAAGCTTTTAGCTAGATTTTATGATACGCATTTATAAATGTATTGTGTTTTTTTCTGTATGGTACATTGCTGTGTATTTTGTTGAGTTAAGCACTTTGTGACATCTGTCTATGCAAACATGCTATATAAATAAGATTTTACTTACTTGAGTTATTTGAGTCTAGTAGTGTAGTATGATGTTTACTGTGTGCATGACTTTGTACGTTTTTAAAGATTTGTTTTTATTTTAATAAGTATGTATAGATAGCTCAATTGGAAGCTTTTTAAAACATTGCAGCAATAAGGCGGATCATTTGTAGTATTAATGTTGTAGTCCGAATAGTTTAAACCTGCTTCAACTGCATCTATTTTAGAAAAATGGTTAGAGGTGCTTTGTTGTACCTTATTCCTTCTTTAGATCTTGTAACAGTTTGATCTGTGACAGAACAAGTCTGAAACCAGAGAGATCTGGCTTCCATTATAGGCCATTCTCTCTGTATTACACCACCATCCTTTTAAACTATGCAGTTTAATAACACAGAAGCCACCCCACCAGTACAGCAGTTTAAGTTCAATCAAACGCAGTCCTGTTATTTTTATGCATTAGTAGCACTTTCACTGTTTGCTTTTTGACCTTGTCTAATTTTCCTGCAGCGCTGCACTGCTGGAGAGGTGAAAAAGGTGAAGTGTCCTTCTGACATCAGCGTCTTTTGTGCGGAGACAAGCCAGTCTGTCTGTGTAAGCTGACCTCCTGTCAGCTGTCTCTGTCCACTACAAGTTATGACCGACGAGCCAGGTGGCCATGTATAAAAAACACAAAAATGTTATCGTATTGGAGGCAGATGGTCAGGCCTGGACCATCTATCCTTTTTGGTCCAGTGTGACAATCTAAGATAAACTGATACAATGAAGGAAAACTGGAAAACTGGTGTCTTAGTTTAGGGAGTGGATAAAAAGAGGTAAATGAATCTAATGTCCATGTTAAATAGTGAAATTTAGGAATCACCTTTAAGGGTTAGTTAAAGGGTAAACAGCTACCTTTGGACTGAGTAGGAGGAAGTGGTCAAGCTACAGAGAGAGAGAGAGAGAAGAGCAACATTTCCAATTTTCCACCCCGGTCAACAAACTTCAAAAACAGATGGATCCTGGAGCAGAAATCCATTTAGCTCCACTTGAATGACTTAAGCCCCCGTTGCGAACGTTTTTTAATTCAAAAGTGGGAGTGCATCTTTAGATGAAATGAATCTTTTGCAAATACATGGGAGCAGAAATCAATAATGATTTCACACAGCTGTTCACCCTCATACCAACAATTAGGAAACAGGTCAAATGTAGCAGAATCCACCTCAAATGCCTCTTTTAGCGCAAAGAGCTGGATGCTATAACTGAACCATACTAAATACTCACACGTGAATGATTCCCTTTATAAAAACTTCCAAAGGTCAACCTTGAGTCAGAAGCTGCCTTTGGAAAAGTTCAGCTTTTACCAGGCAGACATTTAGGGAAGCTGAGACCTGACAAGCTGACAAAAGTCAACAAAGACATACAGCGACGGGCCTAAGGAGACTAAATTAGAGTTGCCTGATTAGTAATCAGCCAATCAAATTATTTTTCCGATCAGTGAACGCATCATTCATAGGCACCAATAGGTCATACTAACAACGACACTCAGGTGTAGTAGTTGTTACTAAGAGAAAACTCAGCTATTTTCAGTACCAGTGAGATATTTAAAAATTAAGCTATAGGAAACACAGAGGTACAAGAAGCTATTTTAAAGGGAACCAATGTCAACACACGTCTGTGGTTCTTTCAGCCTGTGAGAGTGTGAGACATCCAGAGGATAACAGGAAGACTGAACGCATTACAGCAAAATTGCTGTGTTTTATCCTTTAAAGTTTTAACTTTGTGGAACATTCTGGATCTAGGAATGTTGACGGTCTTTTGGAAATTTTAAAGTTTAGGTAAGAATCTACATTCTCTAAGGAGTTTTAGAAAGGCTAGCTATGCTAATGGTGCTAATAACTAATATAAGATGCTAAAGAGAGTTTAAAATGTCAATTTTGTCATAGTTTTCTGCTTCCAGAATAACTTATTATGACCACTCACAGCAGGAAGGCTAAAGAGTATCAATTTAATATAATCATATACTTTCTAAATTAAAGTGTTTAAGGAGAACTCAGAATAGGTTATAAATCAGTATTTGCATATAAATGTCATGATCAGGCTGAGTTAGGTTGTTGAGTTTGTGTTCTGTTTACCTTCTCTGCTCAGCCAGGTTTTGTTCTGTTTATTCAGGTTTATTAGATTCCTTCTGTTTAGTTCTGTTACTTCCTGGATTCCAGTCTTATATGTGTTAGTTTATATTTCCTTATAGATCGGGTTTCTCCTTGTTTATGTTCTCTAGTTTAGTCCCATTGTTTACCTTTTCTGTTCAGTTACACATGTTTTCCTGTTACCTCCCTGCTCTGTAGCCAATCTCCCAGTTAGCTCATATCTCCTGGTTCCACCAGCTATTCCTGATATTCCTCCTGGTTTTCATTGTTTGCTACTGGCTTGTAGTGTTGATTCCCTGCTCCATGTCGCCATAGATTTTTCTGTTCCACTTTCTCCTACCTGCCTTTGTTCTGTGCTGTAAGTTCCATTATAATTATTAAATATTCAACTCACCTTCTGGCTCCCTCGTTCCTGTTCGCACGTTGGTCCTACAAAACCTCTACCCATTATTACAACAAAGCCTTACAAGAACTAGAGCATGGAGATCGTTAACAAAATGTTTTCTGGTGCATTTCTAAAGTAAACATTAGCAGCATGTACATTTAAAGGAAATTAAATGTATTATCATGGAACAATAACTATTCAAGATATTTGGTCAACAGTGGTAGTGGATGGCTGAGCAAGAACCTGGGCGTTCTCTGACAGAAGGAATTAGTTCCAGCCAACAGTGCTCCGAGGAGGGACGATCCATGGCTCCATCAAAGATCCTCATCTGTGATTTTTACGACAAGGCTGACACTAGGCTCAGTGAATCTCACTGTTTGAAAAGATGCTGCTCTCTAGCCAACAGTAAAGAGTTCTCAGTTTAGAAAGGATGCATATAAGCTCCTTATTGGTGTGCAAAGACACACTGTGTCCATCAAGTCAATGTTTATTTCCCTCTCAACCCTTGGAATGACTAATAAACAGGAAAAAAAGGGACTATCTATTGAACCCTGTTATTATGTGAGAGTTGAAATGGCCCTAAATGCAAATGTAAGATACACTCACTGCATGCAAGGCTCATAAGCAGTTGTTAAAAAACCCTGAGTAAACTGTCCAAACCACACAGCTTTTATGTCTCATCCAAATAGGATGTGTAAATTGTCCAGTGATATAAATAACCTGGCCCACTCTGATGGGTTGTGGGTTTAAAATGTGTTTAATAAAGCTAAGAATATGTAATCTGATGACCTGGTTAGAGTTTTTAAATATAACAGAAGTCTGGAAGATGGCAGCCCTTCATTTAAACAGGAGTGATACGAACAATAAAAGCATACAGCTATCCCACACACAGCTGACATTTAAATAATAATCACAATTGGCTGCTTTTTGGACAGGATCATTTGCTCCAATTACAACTAGATATGCAGTCCAAACAGCATGCCACACTATTCATTCTGATTGTTGAGACTTGAACAAATATTACATTCATTTGTACACTTGCCTTCCTGCATTATATTAACATACATAATACTGGGAACCAGTTCCTGCTTCCAGTCTTCTCTGACTCCCCCCCCCCACCGTTTCACTCTGTATTGTAATAGTGCTCGGATTGCCTCCAATTGATTTCTTTGAGCTAGTTATTGATTGTGTTGGCCTCTTAGGCTTGCTGTCTGTCACGGATGACATGAAACTCCCCAGAAATATCCTGGTTCATGTTATAGGTGAGGAACTAATGGATTGGTTTATGACTGTAGCCTACATACCGAAGTGGTACATGTGCTGTATCTAGCTGGCCCTGGTGCTGCATCTCATCTCATTACATGATGCATCAGGTCCAAAATAAATTCAGACAGACACAAGAGTTAAACTGTAACAACTCTGATCTTTGTAGCAAGGTGTACAGTAACCAATAAGGATCTGTTACTGCAGACCTACATTCAAATTCATAAGTTTAAAGACAATCTCTCTTAGGGTAAAACAGTTTACGAGGGTAGAAATTAGCCCCACAAACAGGTCCTGGCTGAGAGGTACTTTTTCTCCCAGGGACTTTGGTAAAATGAGAGTGTAAAGCATTTCCAATTGGTTAAATTCATTCACACCACTATAAATAGTCTAGAGCTCCTATTAACTGTTAACTTTAACATAAATGGATTTGAAATCCATGTCTGTTTAAAGCCGTCTGTTGTGGAAGAGGGGATAAATCCTTTGACCAAAGTCATATTTTAGGGTTTTAACCGGTTTATGTTCTGAGACACAAATACAAGCCTTGCGAATCACTAACAGAATATTAAGAGACAAGGCATTGCTGCTGCTCTGTGTGTGGGTCACGTCGCTCAGACTTTAAGTTTACAATTTAAAAAAACAGTTTTTCTACTTTATCCATCTACACATTGAGCTAAAGGCTAAGATTTTTGGTCGGTTCTAACATACTTTATACTAGCAAACTACTGCTTTAAGTATCCATAGGAAACTACAGTCATCTTCAATAAATTAGACTGCGTGCGGATAAGGCTCATTTATCAAAATAAAAGTACATTTAAAAGAATAAACAAGCTTTAAGCAGGTATTAAACATACTGTTTATTAAGCCCACATTTCCATATTAAAATGTTTTTTATTGGTCTGCTGTAATATTATCATCTGACTGTTGTGTTTTTATTAGCTGTAAGCGGAAAATCATCATAAAATAGGAAATAAAGGCTTGAAAACATCAGTCTGTGTGGAATTAATCTATATCATGTGTTTCAGTTAGTTAATTAAGTTACTGAGATATTTTTTAAATAATATTCTAATTTATTTACTATGAATGTACTGTATATAGACATTGTTGACGGTTCCAGCAGCTACTGACATCATTACGCTCGTGTGCGTGCAATGCTGTGTTCATCCTCTGAAGGCTGCAGTTATCCCTGTTGATGGTGCACCTTTTCCTACCACACTTTTTCCTTCAATTCAACTTCCTATTTATGTGCCTGGATACAACCAGTTTTTATAGCAATGACCTTTTGTATGGGCCATAAAATGAATGGCAATTACATTTATACATTAAAACTCTTTTTTTAATTACTGTTATGTAATATTCTAATATTCTGAGACACTGCATTTTGGGTTTTCATCATCTGCAAGACATAAACATCAAAATTACATGAAATAAAGACTTGAAATATTTCACTCATACTCATTTAGTATAAATATATAATATATTTATAAACGCAACATATTAGGTTCACTTTCTAAAATGAGTGACAAAAAACATTGAACTTTTCATGAATTTCACTTTTTTTTGGATATACCTGTAAATCTTAGCATATCTCCATACAGGACAAAGTTTAGTGCGCAGTCAAATATTAGAGGGTGTTGGTGTGGATGGCAGTGCTGTGATCAACCACACAGGGCGATAATGGAGCATGACTGGGCACAACAGTTGGAGCAAGAGCCTTTCATTGTTCTCTTGCTGGCCCCGTGGCCCCTGAGCTACACTGTCGTTAAAGAGGGGGAGAACATTTCTGCTCTTCCTCACACCACCTGTTGTTAACCTCTTTCTCTCCCAAAACAGTTCCTCCACCCTAACCATCTCACAGCTTTTGTCTCAGAGACCTCTTTATGAGACAAACACACACGCACACACACACATAAACATGCTGGTGACTGATCACACTCGTCTTTTGTATGGTCTAATTAATTCATGGATATCCTCTGGAGGAAGGTTGGCCAGTGTGTCTGGCTCATGGACCAGCAGACAGCCGGACCATACAAAGGGGGATAAGCCAGAAGCCCACGGACTCACTCCAGCCATCTGATCCCCCCCTTTAGGAGACCAAAATGACCAGCCTTTGACAATGCCAGGACCTGCAATCCTGTTAGTGAAGCGTGAACACACATCAGACCCTTTTTAGGCCATTTTTAAACATGTTTTTCAGCAATTCTAACACTGTTTTAGACAGTGTTATCATGTAAGAGAGTAATATTGTCTAAAGAATTCAACATTCAATCAAGCTACAGTGTGTGGTGGACCAACCCATAGCATTGCATGATTGTGAAGTGGAAGAAAAATTAAGCATGCCTTTCTGACTTTCAGCTGTTCTGTGAAGGCCTCAGAGAGTTCATAATGATTGAGAAACATAGCTGACAGGTCAGGGAGGAAGTTGTGGAGAAGTTTAGAGCAATGTTAAGGTTCAAACCTGTCCAATCCATCCCCAAATGGAAAGAGCAATACATACTACATCATTGCAGACCTACAAAAACATGGATGGCCACATAAACCTACAGGCAAGAAAATGAGACCAAAATGTCCATAGCACATCTGGAGGAGGGTGAAGCCATTTCTAAAGTATTCCACAAATCTAATTTTTTTGGAAGAGTGTCAAAAAACAGAAAGTTCTAAAAAATATCTTTTTTAAGTTGGCCACAAGCCATGTAGGTGATATAGTAAAGGTGGAAGAAGGTTCTCTGGTTGGCTGAGAAGAAACTTGGAATTTTGCTGGGTCCATAGAATATGCTACATGTGGAGAAAAACTAACACTGCACAGCATGCTGAAAAACAAATCACCCTAGTGAAACATGGCAGTGGCAGCATCATGCTGTGGAGATCCTTATCTTCAGCAGGAACAGAGAAGCAGGTCAGATTCGAGACTGTTGCCGAGGTTTACCATCCAGGACAGTGACCCTAAAGTTGCATAGCAATAGTTTAGAGCAAAGCATATTCGTGTGTTAGAATGGCCCAGTCAAAGTCCAAACCCAAATCCAACAATATATTGTTAGCAAAACTTGAAAATTGATGTTACCAGCCTTGCTCCATCCAGTCCAACTGAACCTGAGCTATTTGGCATGAAAAAATAGAGAAAATGTCAATTTCTGCTTGTGCAAACCTGGCAGAGCTGTACCCCAAAAGACTGGCAGTAGGTTTGTGCAGTAACGATGTATTAAGGTACCAGGATTCTGAAAAATAATGAGGGTATTGCTTTGAATACCCTCATTAAAAGCGTATTATCCCTAATTAAGAGTGCACTTTGTGTTAATTCTTCTACTGCTGCAATCCTGCTAAGTGTGATGCACATGTGTAAACAATCAGTCCACCATGATGATTCAACAAATGGCTCCGAGGTGTAGCTTCATTTGACTCTTTATTATCCCTCTCTACTTTTGTAGTTGAACAAAGATACAAAATTGTACTTAGTTACAGAACTTCTATCAGTTACAAAACCCCAATCTATCAAAACATAACGATGGAAATGTCAGAGAAGAAGAAAATCGAGAAACAGCGCAAGCTAAACCTGGAAGATCAATGTGAGGCAGGAACAAAAACACTAATGTGGTGTTGCAGAGGGACAAACAAGAAGTTGTTAAGGCAGTGCTGACCGAGGCCGGCTTTACGCAGGGACAAGAGCGGGCAATGCCCCCTCAAACAAACGTACACAACGCCACACAACAAATTGCTTGGCGGGAAAAAGTCTCCACATTGAACTGTTTTATATGTGACACACTGCTCTGAGCAGCCGGTCGCGAGTACGCGCAGCGTCACTGCCACTCTGTGCCGCACTGACAGGTGTATTCCCGTTCTTCGTCCCTAGTCTGGTTTCATGGCCTTTAACACCACCTTCGTTTCTTTTAGTTTCTCCAAAACCTACACGGCAAATTAGCTGTGCCTCTCCGTCTGATGACACTATTGCAGAAACTGTGGGAAATATAGGAATTTGATACGAGATTTTGAGATCTGTAGGTTTTTACTTTTCTGCCACACAATGACAACAATTTTAATAGAATTTTCTTCGTCCCTAGTCTGGTTTCATGGCCTTTAACACCACCTTCTTTTCTTTTAGTTTCTCCAAAACCTACACGGCAAATTAGCTGTGCCTCTCCGTCTGATGACACTATTGCAGAAACTGTGGGAAATATAGGAATTTGATACGAGATTTTGAGATCTGTAGGTTTTTACTTTTCTGCCACACAATGACAACAATTTTAATAGAATTTTCCCATAAATCATTTCTAAAATCTCTCCAAATGTTGTGAAAAGCAGCCCAATTTTTAAAAACCCGCCCAAAGCAATTTTTTTCCCAGCCCAACATGTTCCAGTCCAGACTGGCAAATTGCACAGCACTACACAGTTTACATCAGTCCCATAAAGAAAACACTAATCAACAACAACAGTAAACATGCCGCAGCCTAATGTGTACGCATGATGATGCTCCCTACACATTTCTGCCTGTCCTCTCATATATGCATGGCTAGAACTGGCCCTGGTGCTGACTGGGTATTTGAGAAAGTCTGGGATACAGAGAAATGAAATCTGATGCCTGTCCTCTGGGTCCTGCACTTCTTTACAGACTGGTAAAGAGGAGACAGACGGTGCCTGAGCTAAAGCCCAGGCAGGAAAAACGTTTCAGGAAGGCAGACTTCAACAATAAAAAGAAACATGGATGCTGGTGGGTAACACAATGAAAGAAAATGAAGGGCTGATTGGATTGGAAGGAACTTCTGTGATTGATGGAGATTACAAAAACATAACACCGGTATTCCTGCGTTACAAGCTCATCTTTGGATGGGCTCTTCAGCTGGAAACCTGCCTGCTGTTTGATGATGCTCGTCTTTATAGATGACAAGCTGGTTCTGTAAAGTTTCTATAACATTAAGAACTTGTTTGATTGCTTATCTTCCAACCTCTTGCTTAGATGCTCTAAATTTATTGTGATTTTAGTTCAAAAAATCAGGTTGTGTGTTGTGTCTTTAATCCACAAAAGTAGAGTGAAAAACTTATTAAAAAGTCTTAAAATAGCCTAAATTACATGCAGTTACTACACAACATTTCACGTCTGTCTAGGCAGACATTAATAACACGTATCAAAAACAGCACTTTGAAAAACAACAGTAAAATACCCCCATGCTGTCCAATACACTTTATTGCCTATGCGCTCATCTCTCCAAATCATTAAATTGATGTGTTCCAATCACTTCTATTGCCAAGAGGTTTAAAATCCGGCACCATGGAATGCAGACTGCTTCTATTAACATTTGTGAAAGAATGGGTCATTCTCAGAAGCTCAGTGAAAACCAGCAAGGTATTTAAGATAGGATATCACCTGCATATTACAACAACGTGGAGGTGTCCGGGAATAACCGCAACTCTTCCATTAAGTGGTAGTGTATAATTACAGGCATGAGACACATAGTGTGCAGATGTCACCAACTTTCTACAGAGCCAACAACTACAGGCCTCCAAACCATTGTGGCTTTAGATTAGCTGAGGGACAATACTTAGAGATCTTTATGAAATGGGTTTACATGGCAGAGCAGTTAAATCCATGCCTACATCACTGGGTTTAATGCAAAGCACTGGATACAGTTCTCTGAAGCACGTTGCCAGTGAACTCTAGAACAGTGGAGACATGTTTTCTGAAGTGACGAATCAAACCTCTCTTTCTAAAAATCCAGTGAAGATTTGGGTTTGTCAGTTCCCAGGAGAACTGCACTCACCTGACTGTGGTTTGTGAAGTGTAAAGTTTGGTGCAGAGGGGAGTATGGTGTGGGGCTAATTTCAGGGTCCTTAGTTTCAGAAAAATTAACTTTAAGACATGTTGGACAATTTCATGATCCCAACATTGTGGAAATATTGTGGAAACAGTTTGTGAATGGCCCATTCCTTTTTTAACATGACTGCCCTTCAGCACACAAAGTAAGGTCCATAAAGACAGGTATGAACAAGTGTAGTGTGGAAGAACCTGGCTGCCTGCACCACAGACACAGCAGAGCAGCACAGCAGAGTCTGTGGAAGTTTGGAAACCCACTGGGCTAACTTTTACTGTCTATAATAAATCCCTCACTAATCTCCATATTAAGGGTATCCTAACTGCTGTCTACTGTGGGCTCTGACTACTCATACGTACCTTAAATAGCCCTGTTGGAACCCTAAGCCATGGATTTCAACATTAAAACTCCGGTACAAACTCTTCTGGAGTTTTCAAAATAAATTGCATTTAACAGACTTTCAGCACAACTTCAGAAGGGGAAAAGGGGGGTAACAGCAAACTTCCCATGATGCCACTGGCTGTATAAAAGCACCCCCTCTCCCACAAGCTGACCTCTCCAAGCCGGCTGACCATCGGACAAGGAGCAGACACAGTGCGCTGAAGTCTTTTGCTGGCAAAAAGACTTAACTCTTCGAACTGGATCCAAGAGTCTCATATGATCACCGATCATATGCAAAAGTTGAGTATTGAATGAATTGCTGTTTGTGTATCCGGTATTCATTTACGAACGGGGAATTAAGGCACCGGCATTGTTGACTTTCTCTCCGAGCCCTGCAGACGCACACGGTGTTCGAGAAAAGTCCCCAGCAGAGACGCGGTCTCTACAACCCGAGTGAAGCGGTTTTCCTTGCCTCAGAGAAGGACGACGCCGCATCACCGGTAACGTGCAGTCTTGTCCGGCCGACAGAACGAGCCGTATCTTAAGCCACAGCCCTGGAGGTCAGGTTAGCCGAAGCTAACCACTTGTTGACTGTGGACGTTTCTTCAAACTTCGCCGCCCCGGACATCTTTTCCTCAACATGGTCAGAGGTTAGGTTTGGGGAGAATAACAGTTAGGATGAAATGATCTAAACGTTTTTCATTTTATGAAGTTTGGTTTTGTTTGTGTGAAACTGCTATCTTAGTGCTAGCAGGCTATCTGAAGCACACGTGATCAGCTTTGTGTTCTGTGTTTATGTGTTTTTAAAGTTAAGACAAACTTTATTTAAAGGGTGATTTTAAACACAGAAGGTTGCTCATAACGCGCCGTCCGCGCTTATGCATTTTAACCCTTTTATTGACCCTGGCATTTTAAAGGTATGTGTTCTGGTTCTGGTGCTACGCTAAGCTATCGGCCTCCTTTGTTAGCTTAACTGCTAACAGCTTTAGAACACGTGCTTAATATAGAATATTTAACAGAAAGGTTTAGTTTTCAAGTTAGTGAATAATAATCTCTAAACATTATTCTACTAAATCTGATAACTAAGTAAATACCATTAAGCCCCATTTCTCCAGAAAGATTTGGCTCTTTTCCAAATATTCCCTTAATAATATTTCTTCAAATATTATTTTAATAAATAAAGGTAACTAATTAGACACCATTGAGAAATTACTCATCCAGAAGTTTGGTTTTATTCAGCGGATCATTCTTGAAAACATTATTTGGATAAAATAATATTTTATCTGATCTTGCATTGTGAATGGTTGTCTAAACATTTGCTAAATATTGTCTAAGTTGGTTCCAAGACTAACTTAACTTCATTTCCAGATTCTTCAAGATAATCCTTGGTTCTCAAACATAAATAACATTGCATGGTAATGTTGCATCACTCTTTTGGTCATGATTTTCAATCATCTTTAATCAACTTCTTTATATTGTTCATAGCCCATTAGTCTTCCTTATTCTTTACTTCTGCTTGGTAGTTTAGTTGGATTGTTTTAGCATAGTAAAGAGTTTGTTGATTGAAATATGCTTGACTTTGAGTTGACTTATTTTTGTTAATAAATTCTGGTATTTTAAGAAATTGTGTGAATTCATTCCATGTGTGTGCAGAGTTTTGCTGTTCAATAATGTCAGAGCTTGGCTCACACCTTTCAACTTTGTCCTTATACCATCGCCTTACTGGGCTGGTATTCACATGACAACCCTTAACAGACCGAAATATTATTTGATAAAATATTAAAATATTAATATTAAATAATATTGTCAGATTAATAATCACAACAGCCCTAACCTTATAAAAACATCTCTGTAGTGTTCTAAAACAAGGGGAAACTATTGGATGTCTGACAATAGCTTAACAGATGATACCAGTTTATTTATTAAATCCTTAAAAAAAGCCTCATTCATTAATGTTTTAACATGTTTAACAGATTAGGGCAGTGGCTTAAGAGCTATTCAGTTTATGCAAATGTTTTTCTTAGTCCCTGTTATCAAAGGCAGTGCCATTACAGCCCCTATGGTAAACTGTTATACTGTGGCATGGCATTAAGGCCCAATCAGTTTGTCAACTTTAAGTCATTTTCTGTCTGCTAGTGATACAGCCGCACTGACCTTACTTATACTGTAGCAATGTAGGTGTAAACAGAGATTGATTGCAGGTGAGAAGACACTTAGCTGTAAGGGCACAGAGCAGTGTGGCTGCATCGCGCTGTGTAGACAGCATGCCCTGCAGAGTTCCCATCACAGCCCATATGTCCACAGAACACTACGGTTAATAACAGGGACAGAGGGCATCTCCAGGACAGTGCGTGTGTGTGTGTGTGTGTGTGTGTGTGTGTGTGTGTGTGTGGTCACTTATCCATTTTATCAGGTGCACCCAACCTGCTCTTCTTCCACTCTAACTTCTATCTAACTCCCTAAATCCTTCCCTCAAATTCAAATCCATCAACCTTGAAATCAGTTTTTCTGAGAGTTTCAGTCATCATGTGGTGTGTCTAAGCGTGTATAGCGTGTGTCTACATGTGACTGTTTGAGAAAGAGAGCAGTAGAATGAGACTAGAGGATCTGGCTGGTGACAGTGATTTTCAGCTGTTTCTCTCACTCTGGTTTCCAGGATTACTGTGGGTGAGAAAGTTGGACTGGACTTGACATACACACAAACAGCACTTTTCCCCCACCTTCACCTGTTTATTTCCTAAATTCTTGAAGACAGCTGCGATCCTGATCCTGGGGGCAGACTGTTCCTTTTTCAGACCTCCTCTCCCGTAACACCAAAAAAACCTGACTGTGAATTCAGGGAGTACCAGCCCTCAAAGGTTATTCCACTCAGTTAAATTAAAAAATATTTCAAACTCCACACCCACCCCTCAGTGAAAGCACCTTTTCTTCCCACATATTTGAATATTTATGAGCCATAAAGCCTGGCACTGGGGCAGCCGATAAAATAAAAACATCAGAGATGTAGACATTCAAAGAAATAGCTAGTAGGAACTGAGGGATGTGACCCTGAATGTCACATCCTTGTGCAGACAAGGCACTGTGGCACTGGATTATAAATGCTACTTCCATCCATCCACCCATCGACCTTCACTTATCCGGTCACAGAGGCAAACGTTTCAGAGGAGAACCCCAGACATCCCTCTCCCCAGTTCCCAAACTAGACACCCTCCTCTCATCTACGCCTTCAGATTTTGTCCAGGAACACCACAAACAGGACCGGTGACAAAGGGCAGCCCAACTCGCACTGGGAACAGGCTCAACTTTGTGGCAGCAATGCAGACACGGCTCTTGCTTTGGGCATACAAGGATCGGATACCCCATGCTGCCACAACACCCCCGACGAATTACTCTGGTGACACGGTCATAGGCCATCCCCAGATCCACAAAACACCCGTAGACCAGAGAAGCATAATCCCATGACCCCATCAGGAGTTCCACAAGGGTAAAGATCTGGCACACTTTTCCATGGCCAGGACGAAATCCACATTGATCCTCCCGGATCCAAGCTTGGCCATCGTTGGAGTCTCCTGTCCAACACACCAGAATAAACTTTCCTAGGGAGGCTGAGAAGTGTGATCCCCCAATACTGGGAAAACACTCTTGGGTCACTCTTAGGTTTTATAAACTAATCAGAGGAACACGAATAAAACAGTTAGGGGATACATAGATTGAAAGATATCTAGAACACATTGTCAAACATTGGTTCTCAACACCTCCACCTACTCTACCAGTTTGGTTTCCAAGTCTGGCCAAGATTCAAAAGACCCACACCTGCTGCTTCTACAGAAACCGAGTAAGACTGAAATGAAAAGTACATCTATATGCAGTTCCAGGCCGGGGTAAGATGACGGACACACTTCACACATTTATGCTGTTTTTAGAAGATGGAGAATGATTCATAGACCTATGATTCATAGGTAGGCAGATGGAGTTTGGCATTGTTATAACAGTAGGCTGAAAGCCTTTTAGGAAAATGGATGCATTCTCATAAAGTAATGGACAGTAGTTTGACTGTTTTCACTAAAAATACAGTGGCTTGTAAAATCAATCATAACCCTTAACCTTTACACATATTGTCAAATCACATCCACAAACCTAAATATATTTTATTGGAATTTTATGTGAAAGACCAACAAAAAGTGGTTCCATTCCTCTTTATGCATGATTTCTTTTTTTTTAACAAATAAAAAACTGAAAAGTGCGGTGTGCAAAAGTAATCAGCCCCCTTTACTCTGAGTGCAACCCTTCAGAAGCTGCCTGATGATTGCTAATGACTAAACAGAGTCCACCTGTGTATAATCTAATCTCAGTACAAATACAGCTGCTCTGTGACAGCCTCAGGGGTTGGTTAAGAGAATATTGGGAAGCAAACAGCATCATGAAGTCCAAGGAACACACCAGACGGGTCAGGGATAAAGTCGGGAGAAGTTTGAACCAGGCTTAGGCTATAAAAAGATTTCCCAAGCTTTAAACATCTCACGGAGCACTGTTCAATCTATCATCTGGAAATGGAAAGAGTATGGCACAACTGTAAACCCACCAAGACAAGGCCGTCCACCTAAACTTACAGGCCAAACAAGGACGGCACTGATCAGAGATGCTGCCAAGAGGCCCATGGTGACTCTGGATGAACTGCAGAGATCCACAGCTCAGGTGGGGGAATCTGTCCACAGGACAACTATTAGTTATGCTCTTCACAAATGTGGTCTTTATGGTAGAGTGGCAAGAAGAAAGCCATTGTTAAAAGAAAACCATAAGAAGTCCCGTTTGCAGTTTGCCAGAAGCCATGTTGGGGACACAGCAAACAGAGGGAAGAAGGTGCTTTGGTCAGACGAGACCAAAATTGAACTTTTTGGCCAAAATTCAAAACGCTACATGTGGTGGAGAACTAACACTCTGAACACACCATTCCCACTGTCAAATATGGTGGTGGCAGCATCATGCTCTGGGGGTGCTTCTCTTCAGCAGGGACAGGAAAGGTGGTCAGAGTTGATGGATGGAGCCAAATACAGGGCAATCTTGGAAGAAAACCTGTTGGAGTCTGCTAAAGACTTGAGACTGGGGTGGAGGTTCACCTTCCAGCAGGACAACGACCCTAAACATATAGCCAGGGCTACATTAGAATGGTTTAAAACAAAACATATTCATGTGTTAGAATGGCCCAGTCAAAGTCCAAAGTCCACACCTAAAACCAATTGAGAATGTGTGACAAGATCTGAAAACTGCTGTTCACAAACGCTCTCCATCTAATCTGACTGAGCTTGAGCTGTTTTGCAAAGAAGAATGGGCAAAAAGTTCAGTCACTAGATCTGCAAAGCTGGTGGTTCTACAAGGTATTGACTCAGGGGGGCTGAATACTTTTGCACAAGCCCTTTTTAGTTTTTTTTTTGTTGTAAAAAAAAAGAAATCATGTATAATTTCCGTTCCACTTCACAATTCTATAACACATTGTGTTGGTCTTTCACATAAAATTCCAATAAAATACATTTATGTTTGTGGCTGTAATGTGACAATGTGTGGAAAAGCTCAAAGGGTATGAATACTTTTACAAGCCACTGAATGTGGCCTCAGTATAGAGTTAAGCACCAAACCAGAGCTGGTGCCATGTACACAGGTAGTGTTGTAAACCTAGTTTACAGAACCGACCTCCAATACTTGGCACTGACCTGTGTTTTTAAAGCCACCCAAATTTGTGTTTCAAGCAAGGTTGATAAATATCAGGTACAAATTTAAATTGGACAGTATGGTGGTGCCTTGCAGCAAGAAATGCGGAGTTTGAATCCTGACCTGGGGTCTTTCTGGATGTAGTTTGCATGTTCTCCCTTTGCATGCATGATTCTCTCTGGGTACTCCGGGTTACTCCCACAGTTCACAAACATGACTGTTAGGTTAATACGTCCCCAAATAATCCTTAAATATAAGTTGTTCATTCAGTGTGTCTCTGTGTTGCCCTGTGATAGACTGGCAACCTGTGCAGGGTTGGATCGTGCTCAGAGACCACTTATGATGGACACACCCATCCCCACCATCTCCCCCCTTACTACGGTTAATGTAGTTATGCAGACTAACAGTGCCAGCTCTAGATGTTAGCTTGATAAGAAGCTCTGCTAATTATGAAAGCAAAGCAATATAAACAGATGTATTAACAAACTTATTTTACTTTTCATTAAGAAATAAAAAGATCAGTTAGTGAGACTTGGACTAACTACCAACTGTATTCAAAGTGACAGTTGCTCCTTATTTCTGAATGACCTGCTGCTGTCCAAACAACATTAATATTCATGGAAATCCTTTTTAACCACAGTGGATAGATGAGTTTAGCAGTCAAAGTTTAATTAGAAATGTTCACAAGCAGCCTGCCTTAAAAAAAACTGAAGAACTGAAGAGTCCAATTTGACAGGAGTTGGTTGTATTTTAAGAAAATTGCATGTGCTAGTGAGAAGATGCCAGCTAACGGTGGCCCCTTGTCTCCTCTCTGCAAGACAGTTTCCCAGCTTTCCTATCCAGTGACAACAACTGTTATCTCTGTCGCTTGAACTAGCTGTCATCCGTCCACATTAACAGGGCCCAGTCGCAGAGGCCTGGTCGCAGCATGACAGCAGGCCAGGCTCTGTGGAGCAGGTAAAGATAAGACATGGTCTCAGAGACTTTGGAGGGGGGGCCAGGGTAGAAGCTGTCAGTAGATCTAACACCAAGGTCAAGATCTGTGTTTCAAGTTAACTGAGCTTAGTGAGGCCCATGAGAAGAGAGCAGGGAGTCCTTTGAAGCGGAGTCTGCACCTTCTGACTCTCAAAGTGTGGCTAACATTATTACCAGTGAACTATATCTGTGATTTAAATCCTTTCTTACAACAGAAGCCTCTGTATATTTTATATACACCTGTTATATGGACAAGCACTTTACAGTCTCCAACACCTTATCTTACGTGCACACAAGCATACGTTCACACTTCATTCTTGATCCCTACTGTGGGTGATTTTCTCTAACGTTCTGCATTTCAGGGAAGCCTTTAAAGTGTGAAACACCCTCATATGTATGATTTTCAGCTGTAACGTTTGATAATAATCATTTACACCAGTCCTTTATCAATTCCTTCCCTCTCCAACGTTGTGCATACTCAACTTAGCGGCTTAGCTCTGATATTACTCACTTGCCACCTCCAGCGATGCGTTGCGACTGACAGCCTCGCCCAGGTAGTTGCGTGCCACACACACGTAAACGCCTTCATCGGGTTTGCTTCTCCTTCCATGCACTATTCGTAGGAAGAAGAGTGACCCGCTTGGCAGCAGCATGCGGTGGGATCGAGGGTCCTCTCGATCCGTCTCCACCCGCTCACCATCTTTGTACCACTCCACCGTTGGTGTGGGCCGACCCTCGGCCTTACAGTTGAGAGTGGCTGGTTCTCCCTTGGACACGATTAAATCAGATGGATGCTCGATGATCCGAGGAGCAGCATCCTCTAACCTGGGACGAGATCCTGAAGGAAACAAACAGAAACACAAAATTAAAGGTGGGCGCATTTTTTTTACAGGAAAGCAAATATTAATTTCAGAAAATGCGGAAAAAATAAGTAACTGATTTATGCAATAATTCTGTTTCTGGTTTAGAGCAGGAAAATGTAGATCATTAAAAGACAGATGGTAAGAGTGTGGCAGGCAACCAATGGACAAAAAGAATACACTAAGAAGTCCTTCTTTCAAACATCCAAAGTTAGACACACAACCAATTACAGACAAAGAGATCAGAACAGAAAAACGTTTTCATCAGTTTGAGTAATAAACTGAATCTGACTGCACTGTTTGATAGTTAGGATTAATTGGAATATATGAACCTGACTTGAAATCCGCCTTGAGACGACATGTCTTGTGAATTGACACAATATAAATTAAACTGAATTGATTTGAATTTATGCTCCAATTTAAAAGGCATAAAAATCTGTGAATACAGACAAAAAACTTTACATTGATTTGCAAGACTAGAATTTCACAAGCCTCAAATCAATATTCATGAATTTATTTTTCTCGACAGAGACTGGAAGGTAGATTAGGTTAATCCTATCCTTCCTTGTTCAACTAGGATGAGAGCATGTCAGAAGTACAATTATGTAACAACACAAACTCAAGCATCCGAAGGTGTGAATAGGTCTTTATTTCACCCTGCTAAGTGACTGAAGGAATACCAACACCAGGTGTGTCATGTCAGAGGTTTCTAGCGTTGTTCTCTGGACATTTCATGCATGAGTATATCCTGGATGTCTTTCCTCTTTAATTTGAGGTACCAAGCCATGCTGTTGTTATAGCACAATGCTCTATTTTTCATTGTCACCATACAAATGCCTTACACTGCTGCAAATTGGTACCATTCCCCAGACCGTTCATTAAAGAAATATTAACCATAGCTCATAAATGCAGTCTTAGAGGTTAGGGTTAACTCCCAGTGGCTGCAGGCCCATTTCCCCCTTCACTAATTTGTGTTCCCAAACTACTTACTAGTAGTCAGTAGGAATCTGTTTATTTCTGTTGTTATTTCTGTTTTTTTTAAATATAAATTCAATTCAATTCAATTCAATTCAATTTCAATTCAGTTTATTTATATAGCGCCAATTCACAACACATGTCGTCTCAAGGCACTTCACAAAAGTCAGGTACATACATTCCAATTAATCCTAATCATTGAACAGTGCAGTCAGATTCTGTTATTTATTCAAATTGGATAAAAAGTTTTTCTGTCTAAGGAAACCCAGCAGATTGCATCCAGTCAGTGACTTGCAGCATTCACTCCTCCTGGATGAGCATGTAGAGACAGTGGACAGTCACTGACGTTGACTTTGCAGCAATCCCTCATACTGAGTATGAATGTAGCGACAGTGGAGAGGAAAAACTCCCTTTTAACAGGAAGAAACCTCCAGCAGAACCAGGCTCAGTGTGAGCGGCCATCTGCCACGACCGACTGGGGATTAGAGAGAACAGAGTAGAGACACAAAGAGAACACAGAAGCACTGATCCAGGAGTACTTTCTATGGGAAGGAAAAGTAAATGTTAATGGATGTAGCTCCTTTAGTCGTTTCACCTAGAAAGAAGGAACAGATAAACTCTGAGCCAGTTTTCAAGTTTAGAGTCTGAAGAGAGCACAGAGAGTTAGTTACAGTAGGTCAGTCAGTAGCTATGTCTAGGAGAGAGAAATTATGGATATTACTATATATATATATATATATATATATATATAGTAATATCAAATGCAGTATATATACTGCATTTGATGAAGAAGGAGGAAAACGACCAGCACCAAGTTCAAAATCCAACATGGCTGCTATGATCATAATGGTGATTACTGCAGTGATAATCAGCTTACTGGTATTTCTCTCTCACTAAATTAGCTTCATATTCGGCAATATTAAACATTCTAAAACACATTACTGTTTCTATACAGCAAATACAGTATGCACTATACGTTAAAATGCTTTGCCAGCTTCTATTACCAACAAAATCAAGATAATGTTACCAGTGAGAAAATTCTCTGTGATGTCAGTTCTCACCTGATCTCTAAGATTAATGGAACAAGGTTTATAAGTACAAGCATTATTATCTCAGGCTTGTTTTTACCAGCACCTGGCTGCAGGGCAGCACTGCGTCCCCAGGGTGGCGATAATGTTCTTGGTGACTCCGGTGATTATCTTCTTTTTCTTTCTTTTTCTTTGTATTTTGTTTGTATTTCTTTTTTGTATATCCTTTTGTTCGTATTTTAGTCAGTTGACACACACCAAAGGTTCCACTTTTATTTAGTCAGACAGTAGAACATTTCCCAAAAATCCTGGGAATCATCAGGACATTTGTTTGGTAAATGTGAGACAGGCTTTGTGTTTTTTTTGGTCAGCAGTTGTTTAAACTCTCCCATAGAGACCATTTAGCCCAGTGTCATTATTGTTGAAATATGAATCCTAATCTTAACTGAGGAAAGTAAGGCCTGCAGCACTTTAAATGTTGTTCTGGGTTTTTTTGTGACCTCCTGGATGAACACCACTGTTCCATGTTTTTTTTCTAGTTGTGGATGATAGAGCCCACTGCTGCTTACCTTAGAAAAGACATTGTTACTCTTTTAGACCATGAGATGTCAATAATTGTTTCTCATCGCTTCTTGAATGTCCTTATATCAGGGCATAATGTGTTGCTTTTTCAGATCTTTAGCCTACTTCATGCTGTCAGAAAGGTTGTATTTAAATCATTTTTTTTCTCCTTTAGAAATAAAATCATAATTTGCTTACTGTTTTGGTTTTACTCAGGTTTTCTTTTTCCAATATTAAACTAGTGTGACAAAAAGCAAAGGAAATCTGTAGGGGGGCAAATACCTTTTCACAAATATAAACTATGTACATTCCTAGCTTAGTCAACAAACAAAGTAGTAAATGTGTTCCATCTTCCTTTGACTTTGGATAAATCTCCAGTTTGCTGGTGAAGTGTTTATGGATCAGGTACTCTGTTTTGAGCTTATCTGGTTCATCCGGCAGGTCTATTAAAAATAACTAGGGGTGAAACCTTACTGACACTATCTGATAAAAAAAGCAGCCAGAATTCCTTCAACATAAATCCTTTCTGAGGTTTTGGAGGATTAGGAACTGCTCTAAAGTGCTTCTTGGTGATGGGGATGTAGAGAATAGTCTGATGGCCTTCTTTCAGTGCAATTACCCTCACAGAGATGGAGAAATGGGATGTTGTAACAACGGAAATGGTCCACAGGCACTGCATTTGCTTAGAGATCAAGTAAAAATAACAGCTAGGCTTTAGTCTGAATTTGTCTGAACTGCACTTAATGCATCTCTAAGTATTTGCAGACATTTACATTTTACATTATGCACCTCTATACTCTCCATTTTTAAATTTTACAGTATAAACTGGACAGCTGGAAAATGTTTTACTTTATATTTGGCTTTTCATGTTTTCCTTACTTATATGTATTAAAAAAAACACTGAACCGATTTGATTACTAATACTTTTTCATTTTGATCAGTTTCCTGGTAACTAAACTAAGTATCACCATTAGCTGACCATGTCAGAGAAAGGATGCTGATTGGTTTTATTCTAGAACTGCCCTGCTCAAGGTGGCAGCAGGTTGGAGTAGCTCTGTTACCTTTCATTTTGATATATTCTTGGATAAAAATTTATTTTTTTAAACCTCCCTGGTATTGGTATTGTAGATGCTGTGCAGCTGGAAGTAGTTTCTCTGATACATTTTTACTTTTTGTACATTTGTTATGATGCATAACCATAGCAACAAGCAGGGTTCTCTTTCAGTATAGCGGGCTCAAATAATGGATGGAATAATGGAACCATTCTCATTAATTAACATAACAACGGAGTTGCTCCTTCGGTTGGAACGGAGGATGTGGTATTTAAAAAAAAACTTTATTCTGAAGGTGTGGCGGCTTTTATTTTACCGTGGCGGTGCGCCATGTTAAGCCCTGAAGTTTGATGAACTCCAGCCCTACAAAGGACCTAGCCAAAGTATCTGGAATCTAGTATTATGTGTTTCACTGAGACATGGCAGCCAGAACATATCCCTGACTCTTGCGTCTCTCTGCTAGGCTTTCTGACCATACGAGCAGACAGAGATTTAAAGAGGAGCAGCAAACGTAAAGGAGCTGGACTAGCAGTACTTGTGAACAACAGATGGTGTAATCCAGGACATGTTATTGTGAAGCGTTGTCTCTGCAGTCCAGATACTGAACTGTTAGCAGTAAGTTTTCGTCCATATTATTTACCCAGAGAGTTCACCAGTGTTATTTTGGCAACAGTTTACGTTCCACCATTAGCTGTTGCTGACACTGCATGTGATGTCATCAGCTCAGTTGTTGCTAAGCTACATACACAACACCCCAATGCGTTTGTGGCAATATCTGGTAACCAAGCTTCACTCTCTGCTACACTTCCAATGTTTCAACAGTTTGTCAGCTGCTCTACCAGAAAAAACAAAACGTTGGATATGTTTTATACAAATGTCAAGTACTCACACATCTCTAAAGCAAGACCTCAATGCCATGACTGAGTGTGTAACAGACTACATAAACCTCTGTGTGAATAACACCATCCCCACCAGAATGGTGAGATGCTTCCTCAATAGCAGACCCTGGACCAACAGTGACCTGCATGGCCTGCTTAACAAGAAAAAAAGAGGAATACAGGGAATTATTGAGGAGTATAGAGACGCAACTTAAAGTCAAGATAAGAGACAGCAACGAGGTGTACAAGAAGAGCAAGTTCCAGCAAAACAATATCAGAGATGTGTGGTCAGGGATGAAGATCACAGGCTTGATCAGACCGCAGGATGTTGGGACATAGCCAATGAAAACACAATCTTCAATAGGTTCAGTTCAGAAACAAGCTTAGCATCATTATCGTTTGCCCAGAGCCAAACAGACATCACAGTCCTCCTTCAACCCAAAGCTTACTTGTCACACCCCAGATGTTTTGTCTTCCACCTCAGCCATGGACCTTTCTGCTTCTGCATGTTTGTCTTCAATTCTAACCCTCAAGGCTGAGCCTAAGGCTGGCTCTGTTCTGGGGACTCCTCTGGAACCTCTGGAGATCATTGTGCAAAGAAGGACTCTTCATAAAATGAAGAACATTATGGAGAACCCTGGGGAATCATATCTCTGTCCTGGTCTCCTTCAGTGAGCTGTTCACATGCACAGCACATGATTACATCTATACTCACTATTATCCCATCATTCTATCTTTACTTCCATACGCGTTTAATTAAAAGAATATTCACTGTGACAGGATCTAATGGCAGCAGACATCACAATATGAAAATGCCATAATATTTCTCGCCAAAATAACGTCTGTCTTACGATACCCTATTCAGTTTCTGTCAGCATGTAACTCTGCCTTGTGAAGTAAGCTTAAGCTGTTATTCTGAGCCTCAACACCCTGTTGTATCCATATTTAAGACTTTTATTATGAAGGAAGAAAGGAAGTAGTTCTTGAGTTGCCCTGTTGCATTGACACAAGCAAGCTGGCTAACGGGTTATATTAGCATTCATATTAGCATTCATATTAGCATGATCAGGACTTGGTAAAAAAAGGAAACTGAAAATAACTGTTAACAAACTTCTATAACCGGGACTGCATAATTTGGTCAATCCCATGAGATATATTGGAAGTTGTAGTTGTCACATTACTATAGTTGAATGGGTGTGAAGATGTTTCGTACAAATAGAAAACTATATCTGTTATCCAATCACCTTCTAATAATCATGTCAATATATATGTGCCAATGATGGTCCTCAGCATATGACCCAATATATGATACATATCAAACACAATGTACTGTTATCTATAGGTATTGTATACTGTTTAAAAAATAATGGGTAATCTCCAAAATTGTTGTGAGTGTTATCTAGGCAGTTCACCTAAACATAGTGCATTATATATTTATCAGGGTGGAAATAAACCAAAGTGGTACAAGTACAGGAGTAGATACCATTTAAGAGCTAACTCATAAATTTTACAGTGTGTGCAGTGGTAAAGCCAACTGTGTAGGAATTGAAAGAAACATCTTTTACAGAGAACCAGACGATCATGGGAAGCAGAGTTAAATATCAGCAGAGAATATCCAAGTGGAAACCAATGAACAGCATCTCTAATGGATGATACGCCCGGCAGCCAAGGAAATGTAGGCTTCATAAAATGATCTTGCATCCAAAACTGAAATGCTTTGCCATCTGTATTATGGGATGTCACCCACATGTCCGGATCAGTCGAAGAAGTGAAGGAAAATGTCACTGCATCCATTATAACTCAAAGGACTTTCTTTAACCCCGACCTTTGCATAAGATTCCTTTGTGCTGCTGCAGGCTGCACCTTAAACTGACAGTAAAACACAACTGATCTGCATGATAGAGACTGACTGCACTGACACACATCTCAAGGATATTTGAATTTCTAAGATGAGCAGTGCTCCCCAGTTCCTCAGCTCAAAGTGAGTGAAGAGATACACAACGGATAAGGACAAGACTGGAAAAGGGGAACTCAAATCCGGTTAAGGAGACAGCTGGAGTCTGCCTTGTGTTGAGAAGAGTTTCTAATATGAACACCATGGTCCCTCTAAGGACCTATTAGCTGCTCTGCATGGTGCTCTACAGCAGAATGGCAGCAACTTTTAAAGATACGTATGAGCTAATGAAGCCTCGGGGATGCAGCGTTAACCCAGGCTGAAAGCCTGCCTGACTGTGTTTGACGAGAGAGGTGCATGAAGGAAAGCTGAATTACTCCCAAAATAAGTAGATAAATTCTGATTTCAGTGAAATCAGGATGGAGCTCAGGAACCAGATGTCCATACATCACAACATCAGCCTTTCAGACTACTATCCTTGATGACAATTAGCCACATTCTGACCAATGTGTGATTTACAAATGTGTATCCAATGCAAATGTGGCCAAAGAGGTGACTTGCACTTCGAATTAACAATGCTCTACCTTGATTATTTAAGTAATTAGCTTTTGCTCAATGAGAATACACAAATTCGACATATGTGAAGCTTTATAAGCTCAAATAGATGTAGGCCTCCATCTGCTTCTTATAAATTGACTGTGATGCCTGCATTACATTAAACTCTCACCATCACAACATTATTGATACAGCAACATAATACAAAAAACACTTCTAAAGCACCTAGCATGGTGGCATGCTGGGGAGTTAATTCAGCTATTTGAATAAGCTGCGTTGGAGCCAGGACAAAAACCTGGAGGATACTGTCCCTTGAGGACTGGAGTTGGACACCCTTGGTCTTAAGTATCCTGTACCCCATCTAGACCATTACAAAAAGGTTTAAAATGTTTTTACAGTTGTAGGCAGTATTGTGTGCACATTACCTGCATGTCCATGTGACAGACATTATCTCATGGCACTAACCTTTCCTCAACAATTCAAGTAGTGTACAGTCACAGTCAAGCTACTAAGAATACTGCAGCTGAAAGGAAAGTTTTCTAGAGCATCAAGAACTTCAAGGTGAACGTTTTGACTGCAGTAAAGAAGATTTTAGGTGGTCCAACAACATTCCCCTCCACGACTGTCTTCCATAGATATAAAACAAGAGACTGATGAAAAGTCATTTGTCCCATTAATTTTTTTTTAACTCCCTGGGACATCTTCAGATCCTTTACCTGGAAAGCAGAAAGGTGAAAGCCACCATAAGTGCTGTGGTACACAGCCAGCCAAGAATCCTGGGGTGGCTTCTCAGCCCAAGGATTGGGCTCACAATTCTGGCCAAGAACAGAACCATAAAGCCAATAGTCAAACCTCGGCTTCAGGAGGCGCACTGTAAATGGTAAATGGACTGAACTTATATAGCGCCTTTCCAGTCATACAGACCACTCAAAGCGCTTTACACAAGAGCAACATTCACCCAATCACACTCACTAACGCTCACACATTCATACACCGATACGCAGATCGGTAGGCAACTAGAGGTTATGTGCCTTGCCCAGGGGCACATCGACATATGGCAGGAGGAAGCTGGAATCGAACCCACAACCTTCTGATTGCAAGTACTGAGCCACAGTCGCCTCTAGTGTGTGGTGTTCGTCCTGGCCGTGGAACACTGGACCAGCTCTATACCCTCTACAGGGTACTCAAGGGTTCATGGGAGGGTTCTAGCTCAAAATAATTAGCCTAGAATAGCCTAGAACTATTTGACAGATCAAACCTTATATAAATATATAAATAATTTTACATTAAATTGAGATTTTTTTAAATACATTTAAAGATTTATCCAACATTTATTTTTATTGTGAAAACACAAAAAGAGCATTTTCAGAGCTTTTTGGCATTAGGACCAATCAAAGAATGAGACAAGTATGACATATGCAGTATATAAACTCAGTCAGACCTGGACTGGTATATTCTAAGCTGATTACAGATTATTTAAAGCATGGGCTGTGATTGGTGAAAAGCTCAGTTCCCCCCAAAATATTGCTAAAATTGTTTATTGCACATCTTGCGAGCTGGATGTTGCATTATGCCTCTAATAGAAACACACTAAATACAAACCCCAAAACTGTCAACATTTCATTTTCTCTCGCAAAGTCATTTTTGTCACAAGCTGGGAGAACCCCACGACCCTGAACATGAGTGTGCTCTGTTCTTATCCACTCCTTAATACCCTGCAGAGCTGCAGTTTGAACATAAGCCAAACATGTGAACTGTCAGTTATTGATTTTCAACCAATCTAAAGACTTCATCAGGGTTCTTTATTTTCATTAAACCAATAAGAATAAAGCAAAGAATTAAGGCTAGTGCTCACAAGGCTGTCTCTATCCAAGTAAAGAAGCTGTCAGTTTATTTCAGTTTATTCCACTTCAGCAGCTCTGCAGCCTAAACCTGCTCCTCCTACCTGCAGAGGCTGAACTGAGACTGAACATCAAAAACACTTCATCACAAAGAGCAGCACTCTGTATTTATACTATATTGAACCATCAGGAGGAATGCATACACAGAATAAATCACTGGAAAACAACTTCAAAGTCCTTCCAACTGCAGAAAAAAGGTGAATGAGACAATCAAATCTGAAATGGTGACGGACAAATAGTTCACAGAGGTGCACAGAAATGAATGAGAAGGATTCAAAACAAAGCAGCCAAACGCAGGACAGACTCTTGCTGCAGCATCCTTTCAGTAATGGGAGCTGGCAAAGTGCGAAGGCATGACTTTTTCTATTTCAGTGGATTTACAAATGTTTCAGCACACCTTGCTATTATGAAAAACGTAAAGAGGACCAATCCTGATATGTCCAGCTGAGACGCAGCCCCCATCCTGCCAAAACACAAGCCTTATTTCACCAAACAGAAGCAGGCTTTCATCTTCAAGCAGATTTAATCCCTATGAAAAAGTAGAGAATTAGAACAATAGCCACAAAGTCTGTAAGTCACAGCATGTCACAGCATTACAGACCCTATGGCCAAATTATGCTCTGGTTCCAAGGCCTGTAAACCTTAAAATGTCCCAAAATAGCCAGACGTCACGTTGACTAAATGTGTGGCACATTTTGTTGGACTAAAATACTTCCATGAAAACTATTCAGAAATAGTTCTCTGTTATCAAGTCACAGGTCAGGTGGGATTAGATGCATGCTCTTCATGTTGCTGCCAGAAGCAAAAGGCCTTAACAGGAATCATCAAAACAGGACTAAAACAAAAAGAAAGCAGCATAAATCTAAGCTGTTAGGTAAATGAAGGAGGAAATAAAGAGGCACAGACACAAAGTGAAGAAAAGAGCTCTGCGAAAAGTTCATTTCAACATAATTTCAATTGACACACTATTTGTTTGCGGTGACAGGCTGTTAAATGCTTGTTCCAAACATCTACAGCTCTGAATGTAGAAATGCTTCCAACACCGCATCTTTCCATTACAGCATGTCACGAGCTTAGACGGTACCCTGCAAACAAACATGATATGCTGACTACAGGATGGTCTGACTGTAAAAGAAACGTCAGAAGGGCTGCCAAAATCCCTATCCATCCATCCATCCATCCATCATCCATCCATCCATCCATCCATCCATCCATCCATCCATCCATCTATCCATCCATCCATCCATCCATCCATCCATCCATCCATCCATCCATCCATCTATCCATCCATCCATCCATCCATCCATCCATCCATCCATCCATCTATCCATCCATCCATCCATCCATCCATCCATCCATCCATCCATCCATCCATCCATCCATCCATCCATCTATCCATCCATCCATCCATCCATCCATCCATCCATCTATCCATCCATCCATCTATCCATCCATCCATCCATCCATCCATCCATCCATCCATCCAGTCAGTCCAGACAGGGTAAAACATGCCTTTCATGTCTACTTTTTATCACTCTGTGTTGAAGAAGATTTCTTTGCGCTAGTTTAGCAAGTAAACTTAAGGCTAAGAGCTCATATACATAGTGTACTTAACATATCCAAGCCCTTCTTTGCATTTTATACTTAAAAATTCACTTCTATCTGAAATTCAAATAACAGAGCAAAAAGAAGATCTGCTACTGGTGAACAGGAACAGAGAAGGGGGGTGCGGTTGGGGAAGGTGGGCGGACTATCATCAGAGGCATTGCAAAGACCTTCCTATTCTGTGCTCATTGCAATTGTTTTCATCCTGTTGGCTTCCCTTTAACCGAATGTGTTGTTTTACTGCTTTGTCACCTCCTCCTACTCTTTCACAGAATCCACAAGAATTCATTTGCAAAATCTGTATTTAGAGTTGGATGTGAAGCAGTAGGGGAGGCGGGCTACACAGCTTTATCCCACTCTGCGACCAACTGGGCACAACACAATAACTTACATGAGAATACATTGGGTTCCCTAGAAGGCACCCCCCGCCAGCTCTTTAATTGAGCCAGAGTTGATATTAAGCATCTAAATAGGTTGAGTCTGCAGTGAAGGGGAAACTGATGGTACTTACCAAGTCTCTCATGGAGAAAGCTCATACCTTCAGTCCTTTAGGAAGAAACAATTGTACTCCAAATGCAAGTTCAAACTGTTCTGTTTCTTGCACTACCCCTCCCACTGGCAGTTTGGCTAGATGTTAGAGGAAAGCTGACCAGGCAGAAGCAGCTTGCTCTGCTCTTCCAACAGGAACAGTCGAGCATGAAGAACTATTTTTGCTCTAAATTGTGCCTTTCTGGTAAAACAAGGTCATAAAACATGAGCTGATTATTTGTGTTCTAATTCTAAAACAAGCCCAGGGAGTGAGATGGGTGTGTGTTGGGTGGGGGGTGGCGGGGTAGATTTTATGGTAGATTTGGTAAACTATTTTCATATTTAAACAATCCAAAAAGGTTAAGAGTAGCAAAGGATGTATAATTCATACAATTCTCAGGTTATCATAGACCCTGGCGGGAGTTTGGTTATCCTCCAGGAACCAATCAGTAACAAGCATCAACTTTTTCCACAGGCATCAGCTTAGATGCTACGATATATTAAATGACTATAACTGTTCTGGCTGTTACACATGCCACATTCTGATGGTATGATAGAATAATAAAAACACCAACACTTCAAGGTCTCATCGTGTTTACACAAAAATTGTGTAACATGGTTTAATTATTTCTATTTACAACAAAAACGGGCAATTATTCCTACTGCTGCTAAAATAATATAACATCAGCCCCTGCCATAAAACACTTAAAGACAGGATTTAGATGGCTGTTCACCATCTGTGTGTGTTTTATGAAAGGACTACGACAGTGCCGGTGGTTAAAGTCCCCAAAGTTACAGTCGTGACAACAAGGGAGGCAGCTACAGCCCCAGATCAGTGGAGTTATGTTGGGGTGAGCCAGGCTCTCAGTTCGAGGGTGTGATGTAGAGATGACCAATTGTCTAAGCAACCAACTAGCTTTTAGATTTGCAGGAAAAAACAAACTAAATCCATAGTGAATCAGCACTGCATACATTTTTGCAGTTATCTTGTATTGGATGTGTTGAAGCATGCTGAGAGATTGGACTTTGGCCAAGGGCAGTTTCTTCAGCTGCAGTGAGGCTTGAGAACAGAACGAAACTGTTAAGGCTTTACATGCCACCAAGGTGTTTGACCCTCAGGAGTTTTCTGACACTTATTTCCAGCAAAGGTCTGTACATTGAACCCCGCAGAGTTCCACTCTCAGCACTCCATGCCGGATTAAGTCCTGAGAGTAAAAATATTTCTAGATGACTTCATCTTTCTTTCAGCAAAGAGCAAACTTCATTTCCTCCAGCCAGCTGACAATGTGGCACAACAGGTGGGGGTGGGGGAATGCTACTGTACGCTGCAAATGGTGGGAGAAAATCTCTGTCACACAAAGCCAATATGATTTGAGCCATTGTAATAAAGCTCAGAACAGCTGATTTATGCAGTGTGCTTGCTATAAATCATATCATTTCATGTTGAATTGCTTTGAAAGATTGCAATGAACTCTAATCATGTATGAAGATCTGAAAATCAGCTATTTAAAAATGCTAATTTGTCACTTTGACAGTAAATGACATTTATCAAATGACCAAAAAATGGTTCAGACAATTCCAGCAGCTATAATAATGACATGTAACTCATTTATAAAGTGGATGAATTGATGTAAACAATAAGTCTAAGGAGCGGGACAGACCCAATCAAATCAACACAGTAAGAATGAGCATGGCTGTTGTAATTACCTAGTCAACATTCGATCATCATGAGATGCCACCAAGAACACAGGAAAACATGTCCTTTTAAGTGCCTCCTACTTCTCCAGTCTTTTCCTGTATATCAACAGCATAACACAATAACAGCTTTAACAGTAACATAAGGAGTTATCCCTGTCAGCTCTGGAGTCAGTCACAGACAGCTGCTGTCAAAACCTGTCGGCTACAGAATCACCCTGATACACAAGGCCTGAGAGCGATCCATTATCAGCTGGCTTGATCTCACACTGAGCTTCAAGTGTCAGACTAACACAAATATTTCCAACCTGCTGACACAGTCATAGTGGTAACAGCAGCAGCATAACCCTTGAGTTTTTCCTTTCACTGCGCTGCACTTTTCTCACTGCCTCATTGGGAACTCCTGTAGGGCTGACAGAGTGGGAAACATGGAGATTTGCCTGGCTTGATGGAAGTTTTCGACAACATTACCGTGTTAGAAGATTTTACTTACCATTACACCTAAAAAAAAACATTCTCATTATGGTACTTCTGTATTACCAAAATAGACCGTATCCTTGCGGATCGTACAGATGCTGGACATAGCAACCAATGTCAAATTTCTCAGACACTTGGGAAATAAGAGTGAAAGTCTTGAAATTGTGTGAAGAACACTAAAATTCAGCAAGATTTTCATTAGCTCGTAGTAAAATAAGTCTACGTTATGCAATCAATAGAACAAAACGTTTTTACCAGCTTGTAAAGACTAGAGACACTTTAGTTAAATAAAGCTCCAAGCTAACCGCTAATACTTTCAGCAGTAATGCTGATGGTGTGATTCTACCAGGTTTATATGAAACAGATTCTCACTCATGAAGTGGTTCTTGTGAAGCTACGGTGTTTCAATGTCATGAGTAAAATTACATTCCATTATCAAAATCATTACTGATACCTGAGATTTGCCCACTGTATGTCTTGCAGGTGTTCGAAACCAGACTAAGATAATGTATCATGTAAATAATTTATTTCACAACCATCCTTCTTTGAGTTTTCTCTCCAGATTCGTTCTTGGGTTTTTTTCTGTGGTATTCAGCCGAGCTGAACCCGCGACAATCCCAGAATGCAATACAGTGTGACGTCTGTGCTCAATCTCTATTGCCAGATTCTCATCTTGTCTCTTTAACAGCAACATTGTATCGTGTAGAATCGCATCGTATCATTCTAGGCCTAAGAACAGTTCATTCATTTAATGCTGTTGAAAAAGAGTAATAATTATAACAAAAAAACACCTAGAAGCATTTTCAGCATGTCTGGAGTGCTGATATAATAACTGCTTTATACAATGAGTGCGGTTAGATATGTAGACATCTTTCAGCAAAGTCTGGCTGTGTGCTTTGAAAGCAAAATGACAGCATTTCACAATGAGATTCCTCCTATAAATTGGTTCAGTTTTAAGAGTGTATTACTGAAAGTAATATAAGGGATAATACTTTTCTTGTCGATTTACCAGTATATGAAAAATCCTAAAGCTGCCAGCATGATAACAGTTTCTACAGTAGTTACAGCCTAATTAATAAAGGTATTGTTAATTACTTATAAATCCTTTCTGAACAGATTTATTTAGAAAAATAATATGAAACAAAGTTTTTTTGTCACTTATCCGATGTTTTTTATTGATTCAATTTGCACAATAAAGTAGCATACAGGAACATATTCAGCAGAAAGAGCTGCACTAGCTGTGAAGTCTTTTTCTACTGATTTAAAAGCCGATAATGACTTTTAATTGTGTTTATCCTGTGCAATAACACCTGAGCGGGAACCCATCTGGTCAAACATCTGGGACATGCTGCATGGGATTCCTCCACTGTCATGAATTATAGAGTCCTGTAAATCATGTAGTTTCCAGCGGATTTGAAATGATTTCCTAGGTTGCCTCATGCATTTCATTCTAAGCACAAGTGACACAATAATTCTACATTGATTGTACACAAGTTATACAAAGATCCTTCGTGAAGGCTAGTGTAGATGTTAAAAATACGGGTGAACAGGATAAAGGGCAGCAAGGTGCCTGCAGGGAAATGTGGCTCATATGGTCCCAGTCACTGTATGACTGGTCCACTCTGCATGTCAATTCATGTCAGCTGTTCTACCAAAACCACACACCAAGACAATTCTTCATCTGGTCCACAAAGGAGAGCGTATTACAGTGTTCATGCAACATAAACAACACCTACACTACTGGTACTGTTGAGTGAGTTTGACAAAAACATCTTTTAACTTTTCAAATGCATATTAAAATGTCAGAGGAACATGCTCTACACCTCCATGCCAACTTAGATAAAAAAGGAGACATGTCCAGGAATGGAATACCTGTCTTCTGTTTGGGAATAGTTCCGACATTCCTGTCTAAACCTCAACAGGACAAACAAGGTTTCAATAATTATTAAATTAACAAATCAACAGTTGGGTAAACTCTTAACTAGAGATGCAATGAGAACTGAGCTGGTAACTGGATTGGACCTTTTTACACTAGACGGACCCTGATTGATGATTGGCCGGTCAGAAATTAAACATGTCATCTTCTTCTGATCAGTTAACACCCCTCCCTAAGCGCGTCCACGCAGCACTGACAACACTGGTGTGGAAGTTGTTACGGTGGTACAAAAGAATGTAAGTTAGCTATTATTAAAATCCCTGATGTGCTAAAAATGATGTCAGAGGAAGAACAGCAGCTCTAAAAGCCTCTAGAAAGGAAGTTGTTTTTTCTACAGAGACATGTTGGCTGTATCTTCAAACTGCAGCAAGAGAGAGTTAGACACCAGCGGATAAAAGGAAGCTGAATGTATGACAGAAACGTTGTTCTGTTTTATCCTTTTAAAGAGTCTCTAATTCTGTCTGTCATGGAACATGCTGGATCAGGAAATATTGGGAGCCTCTAAGAATTCTCTGTCTTGAGGTAAATAGATACAAACTCTACAAGTAATACACACAGACTGCTGTTATTGCAAACTGCACAGCGCTAACTGCACTAAACCCGAACATTAGCCGCTAAAAGCAACTTAAAATGCCAACTCTGGAACAATATTGTTCTAGAACACTAGAAAAATCCAATTCAACTGCAGAGCTGTATAACACTGACTGCTCTCTCTCATGATGTTCCATTCAAATTACCGTTTATGAACTAAATAACTGGTTGTCATGGTAACAATGTCCCCAAATGATGTGACGTCTCTGTAATGTTGCTTTATTTGCAGCTTCCCAGTTTTTCTACTGATATGTAAAGCTACCACTAACCTAGGATTTGGAAGATTCCAGCAGGTAAGCTAAATACAGCACTGCTGCTGTTAGGGGTCATAGGTGAAGTCGATAAAATGTCCTGTGACACCATCTGAATGAGGCATTTTTTGGTCCTTCTAAGTGTCAGCTCACTTTACAGCATTGAGCTGAGGCTGCCTCCAGCCCAGGGTTAGGAATACTGAAGCATCAGAACCAAGCTGCAGCCATAAAACCTTCTTGCTCAGTGAATGAATATGTTGATAAAATATATGACAAATGATATGTTGTGGACCTTGTTTAATAAAAAGTGCACAGAGATCACTGAATGATTTAAGATCATAAATAAAGCCAATGGGTTTGGTCAGAAACTTTCTAATGAAGCTGATTTGGGCTAAAAATCACGTAAAAAGAGTGAAGTGCTTTATTTTACAATGGGACAAATTTGGTTTGGTTAAACATTGTGCCATGCTAATCTTGTTTAAAATTCAAAGATCATTTTTATTTATTGTAATGCGGGCACAGATGAGCCCAATAGGGATCCCATGGGAGTTGTGGAAAGAAAAGTCTACTGACTGTAAGATTTAACAAGCAAATACATTGTACTGATGTAGTTAATCAGTGGCGTGCACAGACATTTTGGGGGGCAGGGGCTCAAGGAGAAAAAAAGGGCACTTTGTGTAGCACATAACACCGCTCGCTGTCCTAGCAGTGTGAGATTTATTACGGGCACAGCTTAAACATCATGTATGTATACCTATTTCAAATGAATAGCCATATTCTGTCTGATGAATGTGTTTAATAACGTTGAACACTCTACAGGTTGGTTTCACAGTAAAATTGGTAACAACAGAACACAGTATAATGAAACATTAGTGTCTATAAAATAATTAACCATTCCAAATATACAAAACTATAAACAAACTTGAAATAAAATGGGCTAGTTCAAAGACCACATACTTGACTTAGACTGTGTTTTGCTCAAAAACGTTGTTGCGTATTATCATTGTCTTT
Organism: Crenichthys baileyi; assembly: GCA_036173005.1. Lineage (NCBI taxonomy): Eukaryota > Metazoa > Chordata > Actinopteri > Cyprinodontiformes > Goodeidae > Crenichthys > Crenichthys baileyi. The sequence goes on along the minus strand of JAHHUM010000744.1, from coordinate 19,244 downwards.
TTCCTACTTTAAAGGAGCATCCTCCTTGGTGCCATGTCTCTGAATATTGTAATGACCTTGCTATGTTTGATCTGAATGTCTTTCTTAATTGCAAGCAGGAGAAGGTCAGAAAGCCGTTCTTCTCCACACAGACTTCTTAGTTGTTTCTTAATAATTTTCAGTTTGAAAAAGCAGCTGTTGTCACTGGCAGTGTAGCATGGATTTGTATCATCTTCAGGTTGGAAATATGAGCTGGCCCCTATTTTCCCTCAGTATGGCAAAGATTGGTTTGAGGTCTTTTGAAGGAAAGCTGGAGTGGAAGACTTTTAGTTCCGTCTTCAGCTGGTCCTCGTCTTCTTCATAGAAGTCACAGAGGATGCGGACAGCTTCATTTGCTTCTGTGTTTGGGTTGTTTATCCAGGTGGAATGCACTGTTAAGTGGTGAAAGGACTGAATGATTTTGTCAGTGGAACATCCTGGTTTGTCCCATTTGAACCTCCTGTTGAGCTCCTCAGTCATTGTATCCAGAAAAGTGTAGTACACAGTATTCCTAAAGTATGCCTCCACAGACTCAAACTGAGCACCTACTTGAGACACTATTGGACTCTGCTGTAAACGCATTGCCACTTTTCGTTTCCTCTCCTGACCAGGCACTACAGTAGGTACTGTAATGTTGAGGCTCTTTGCCTTCTCTGCTATACATCCAAATAACTCCCCAAATCTCTCCTCAGACCGCATGGTTTGCAATGTGTGAAGCACACCATCGATCACCTTGTAGACAGTGGAATGGTCCAACCCTTCTTCCTGAAGAGAATGTGATGCCAGAGCAGTGACTTTGAACACTGGTGTGGTGATTTCCAGGCTCTAGGCCATTCTTCTGCAGGAGCAAGAGAACACTATTCTCCAGATCCTGACCCGCAGCTGTGTCGACGTTGCACACCTCAATGAATCTCTCCTTTATTTGCATTTTATGAAAATATTGCACTACAACTGATACTTGTTCTTGGTGTGAAACATCAGAGGTTTCATCAAGTAGGATGTAGTACATTTCAGCCTCTTTTATTTCAACTTGTATCTCCTTCCTGATGTAAGTAGCCAGCGCTGTAATTATATCAGTGTCCAGAAATGCTACCATGGGCCTCACAAAGCTACACTGTTAAAAAAAAGAAAAATAAAAAAAATCATCATTAGGGCACTTTTTTGGTTCAGAGGGAAAAGGGGAGGCGCTCTAGGACCACCTGGTGTCTATCTGTGCACGGCCCTGTAGTTAATAGTGAAAATATGCACTCATTTACAGAATTGTGAAAATAAATCAGACTTCGTGAGGTGACATAATTTACCCAAGACTGGAAATAGTTTGGTTTTTGGTGATTTTGGACTTAAGTAGGCAAGTCTAGGCCTTCAACCCAAACCCCCCCTTTCCCACCCCAAGTCCGGGACATTTGCTCTTTAGACCTCTAAGGGGATGGGTGAGCTGACTTGGATCCCATTGCAGTGACTGTAGACTCTAGCACCCCATCATGTGTCTTTTGTGTTCCTCTGCGTACCAATAAACATTAATATCAGAAGAGACAGGCACCTGTAGGTTTACAGGCAGGAACAACCCATAATCAGCAGCAGTTCTTTTCCTTTCCAAGTTGCATGGAGATTGTTAGACAGTTGCGTAATGGATATTTGGAACTTTGGAACCTGGAAATGCTATTTTTAAAGTCTACATAAGAAGTGGGCTGTTCACTGACAGGCATCCCAGCATGTCTAACCCCAATGTTTTTTGTCTTATTTCAGATCTCTAAATTTAGTACAACGTCCATGACTGAAAACATATAGGGCTCAGCTTCAAACAGCCAACTCAGCAGGCTGATGCTGTGATGACAGGAAATGGATGTTTATTTCTTTGCTCAGACTTGTCAGTCAGCAATAATTAGGATTCTGCCTTGAATACTCTACAGTGGCTCCTGTGGATGTATCATACTGCAGCTATTGACAGACTAATTGATCTGCAAAGAACAGATGGGCAGGCAGGTGGGGGAGGAGGACATTAAGCTCATTGTTTGGTCTCCCAAACCACTACAGAGGTTTCTTCTCATCTCTGTTTTATCTCCATAAGAAACAGACATTAGGAATATGCCAATAGAAAAACAGGAGATTACTACACTGCTGTGAGCCATCAATAGTGCCTATAATATTGGGATGAATGATAACTAGATCTGGGCTAATTCTGCATTAAGTTGATCCTGAATTTGACGACAAAGTATTATGAACAGGATCAAACTGGAAAGTATGTAACTGATTTTGAACTTGGCAATGTAGATTGATTTAAATGTATTTCTGGATATGAACCGGTTCTGCTTGTCTTATAAAAGGCCTTTACATATTTGTTATGAATTGGCACCAAGTAAATAAACTCAAACGAACTGAATCAAATTCTAATTGTTTTCTGGCTTTATTTGAACTAGATACAGAAGTTTTTTATCGACATGCACACTGTGTGGATTTGTTTCTTGAAACTTCCAATAGATTTCTGCAGGACAACAGCAGCCATTATACATGCTGAGAGTCTGGTGGATGATCAGGACTGTTGTTTCTTCCTAAGCAGATTTTCGAAAACTGAACCAAAACTCTTTGCTTGCAAAAATACAGGAGAAAATGTGCTAATGCGTTAATTGTCTGTCTAAAGGAAATGCTATGCTTTCACATTTTTCAAGGGTTCCTAATTTTGTGAAAAATCTTTTCTCTTCTTAATTAGCCCTTGACAAATCCACTGAAAGCCTGATCAAACACCTTGTAAGGTACTATGGATGGCGATAGACATGGGCCAGCTACTAGTGTAAAGTTAGTCTCAAAATCACAAAAACATTCCGTCACAACATTGCTACAGTTTGAAATACTTTTAGAAAGATGCCAGTTTTCAAATAATTTCAAATATTTTCCATCAGACAGATTAAAGTCCTTCTAATGAGAGCCTAGAGAACGTGCTAATATGACCGGAGTTTCTCCAAACCATTGAGTTGCCCCTCCCCCACCTGTTTTCGTGTTGCTTGCAGAGAAGCAGATAACCCAACTAATTAGCCAGCTTTTATCAACTTGTTATAGCAAGGAGAACATCAAAAAGATATATCATTCTGCACAATAATCACTAGTAAACTTTATTTTTGTGGGTATTTATTCAATATTTTTCCTACAGTCTAAATAACATCATCATAACTGTAAAAGGCAACACATTAAATAATTTATGCAGCAGGAAGGACAATTGATACTTTTCCTTTTTAAAAAAGCAATTTGATTGTGTGATAAATGTTGCTTAAAAATTGTGTGTAAATAATATAATCACATATCAGCCCAGGAATAGCCTGGAGTTTTCTATGACTGTATGAGACATACAATAACCCAGCACATCCCCACCCCTACCTGTTGCTACACACTGCCAGTTCAGCAGAAATAAGAAGACTACATTCAACTGGTTGGAAATTCTTCTGATCACGAAAAAACATAAAGATCTACGGTGTGGAAATACCAGGAGTGTCACCTATCACTCTTTTAACGCTACATTTGACCGACTACAGGCGGCATGTCTGTAAAGCAGATGACTGCAGGCTGGCTACCTGAGCAGATAGCCTAATTAACCAGTTAATCTTAGCTTGCCATACATGTGTTATTTTATAAGGACAAGAACAGAAGAGAGGTGTAATATATGGCACAATAAGCAAACTAGTGTGCTAAAATAAGAACAAATAAATGTTATGAATAACATTATTGTAACTGTTATAATCAATATGCCAAATTATTGAAGACACAGTAGGACAAAATGTGGTTTTCACTTTGAATTAAAAGCAGTTAGATCATATTAAAAACATGGAATTCTTGGAATTTTACCAAGGTTAGTATCTCATACCTGCTCACGCCTAGACGACAGCAAGTCTGGCTGAAATGATTCATATTCAAATTCCTGACCACCAATAACAAGGAAGGAAGTTTGTAAGTGAAATCGGTAATGGTGCGGTTTCAGCCACATTCCGCCCCACGCACTTCCGTCCCTAAAGGAAATGGGGCTGTAGACTCAAGCCGTAATTACAGCATGGGTACCATGGTTTGGTGCAGCCTGTTTGATCTGGTTACGGCTCTGTTTGCGGACATACATGAGACAACAAGGGGGCAGTTTGAAACCCCAGCCTGGAAGTCCCTTCACTGAAGTGCATGGCAAACACATGGCCTGTTGATGGTCACTGGGGACGGAGAGTGCTGTGTTGACTGAGACAGCAGTGTCCCCTTACTGACCAAACAGTCTAATGAGCAGAAGACTGAAACATGACTCTGCCTCCACAGGAAATGTTCCATCAGATAGCAACAGGAAACAGAAGATGGGTAGAAAGACCCATTTTATGGTTTAACCCCAGTGAAATTGTATTTATTTCAATAGCCTGTTTAAGCAAATTAAAATTAAAAGACTCTAGCAGACTTTAGCTTCTTAAGAAAGCTTTTCACTAAAAGCAGTGTGCACTTGTTTTAAAGTCAGTGTGCTTAGTGAAGGTGAAAATGAGGAGCTTTATTCCAGCCTTTGTAGTCCCTAAGGAGCATATGAAGTCACTGAAGGAGCATTTTCACAGATGCTGAGTTCATCTGCTCTGGTTTCCTAGCCAGTGTTTACAGCCTTGTAAAGGGAAGCCTCAGCAGTGGAGCATTGCCAGACGAGAATGCATCGTCACTTGCTCTGTCGTGTCTCCTTAGACATTTCTTGTTGGCAGCATCGTAGTCACATTCAGTCCTGTTAGGGGTTATATACACTTTTTATGAGCATGAATGGCAAATGAGGATTTGTATGACAGCACAGAGGGGATTGACCTCCACTCAGAGCGTCATTTGGAGCCATGTCTTAACAACCGCTGATTGTGAGACCATCAGTTCAAACATCCATCCATTCATCCACTGTCTATATCCGCTTATCCATGCAGGGTTCCAGGATATGAGGGGTGCCTAAGAGGTAGGGTACACCCTAGACATTTTGCCAATCTATTATGGGGCAACACAGGACAAACACTCATCAACACACACTCATACCTGAGGGAAATTTAGAGATCAGCTCAAACAGCTGTACATAAGCTAACCCTAATCAAATGCGTCATCCACATCATCAGCATCAGATAAAAGGATACTGGTTAAGATGTTCAGGAACAGGCCAGGAACCACCAAGGCTCAGGGCAATCATAAACTGGAAGCTGCTGGAACAGCAGCATTACTCTCAGCAGCAAAGATAGCTTTAGATTGCCATCAACTTAGAGGATGTTGAACAAAAATGGTACTCTGCCTTCAAAAAAATCCACTTTTAAGCTCAGATGACATTTGCCCTCATGGACAAGCCAAATACCCTCTGGAGCGATGTTTTATGATAAATCTAAGCTGTTTGTGATAAGACGTGTTTAGAGGAGTTAAATCATACTAGAGTTAAGAGGTGTAGCCTCAAAGGATATTCTCCCAACTGTTATTTATTTAATTTTTTTTTGCTGCCAGTGGTACCAGTGCAATATACAAAGTAGATAGAATAATGATGAAAAAAGCATTGCCTATAAATTCTTCAACCTAACCTCAAAGCAGCAGTGAGAAAGTTGGAGCTTGCAACAGAAAAAAAGCTAAACAAGTTCATTATATGAAGCATAAAATAATATGATATCATAGAACAGGTTAATCGGAAGCTTCTGGAATGGCCTTGCCAAGATCCCAACCTAGACCCTGACTAAACTTAGAAACTACGCTTCAAAGCTTCAGGGGTTTGTAATGATTGTGATTTTATTCACGTAATCTTGGGTTAGAAAAAATCTTCTTCCCGCAATTCTTGTTTTATATAACACTGCAACTGAATGTTCTATATATACTGATAAGGGCCAGTGTTCAACTGGTAGAAAGTTGCTATGAAGCAACAATATTTCCCTGGAAAGATATATACAAGGTGATATGGTTCAGATCTGGCTTAATGATAGGAATTCTAAACATGTCAGATCACCCAAACAAAGCCACATTTTAATGTTTTTACAATGAAATAAGAACAATGACGGGGAGAACTGGTTTAGGCCATAAAATGATCATGTAGTATTAGGCTGGAATAAGTGTGGCGTGTGAGGGATTAGAGCATTATCATTAGGCTTATGCACTCTAGTGAACAGACAATAGCACCTTGCTCAGCTAAAGGCTCAAATGAAAACTGATGTATGCTTATCTTTAATTACAGAGGCATAAAAAAGTCATGAAACAACAAAAGGCAGTATTCTGTATTGCAGTCCTGCCAAGAGGGTGTCTCTGAAGGCCATCTCCCAGAAAACGGACATACAGAAGCCCAGCGCAACACATTCAGCATCCACATCCCCGAACTTGCTACACAATCACATCAAACCTTTATACCATCCTGGAGGGAAATCCGTCTTCTAATGCTGCCATACTGGCTTAAATGTTTCTGTCTCAGTGCTGCATTGTAGCCATGATAGGCCAATCCTTTCACCTAATGGCTCTGATAATAGTGATAAATGTTTATTTCTGTGGGGAGCAGATGTTGGTGTGAAGCAAGTGTCCCCTGGGCAGGACACACGGTGAAGCTGCATTTGGGCCTCTCTGATGTCTGCTGGTTTAAGTGGCCTTTAAATGACATCACCGAGGAGGATTAGTTGCTGGTTACTAACTGACCCACTGACTGACATTCAAGTGGTGTTCAACTTTTTTTAACAAATAAAGATCTGAGAAAATGAGGTGTGCATTTGTTTTCAGCCCCCTTCATCCTACCTCTAAATAAAATCCAGTACAATCAACAGCCTCAGAGCTGTAGGACCACCGGAAAAGGGACACCCCTCACAGTCACTGCCCTTTATGCTATCACATTAAAATCTATCCATGTTTGTGTTTGTAACGTGACTAAGGTAAAAAATAAATCAATAAATAAATAATGGGGTATAAATGCTTCTGAAAGGCTCCGTCAGTGCAAACTCGCCCAACAACCATCCACAGCTCAGCTCAAACTTACCAGATGCCAAAGTTTCCAGAGCAAATAAAATGAGCACAGGAACCAGAATCAAGCTGCTCTCCATCATGTGCTGGGATTCTTCATAGGTAGACACGGCTGCTGACAGTCCTCAGAGCATGAACACTGTGGGGTAACAGTGTGGCGGTTCAGCGGGCGTATATCCAAGAGGAGTCCAAGTTATCTCCAATCTATGGAGAGCAATCTGCGCAAACAGCATCAAACTCCTCAGGCAGCATCCTAGAGGCTGCAGGATGGAAGCAGACGTTCAAGCATCCCACAGGGTAACTTTGCTCCCGGACACCGATTTCAAAAGTCTCCGCCACTCCGCTCCGGATGGTCCGCACAAAGCAGCACGCAGGTGAGGAGAGAAGCCGCTGCGAGTGGCAACAAGCCCCCCGTGTACCGTTATTTTAGGAAAATACTAAGGGAAAAAAGCTTCTTTGGGAGACGAACAGTTCGGAGGTGAGATAAAGTCATGGCGCTGAGAAGAAACAGACACTGTTAGACACGCTGCCCCATCTAATTCTGTGTTCGGTTCTGCTGCTGGGACTGACTGAATCACAGCCTCATCACAAAGCAGCGCGGTCCCGGACCAAAGCACAGTCACAGAGTGACCGCTGTTACATAGAGAACTTCCGGAGGGACTTTCAAAATAAAATTATGCAGAAACAAAGCGTCGGAGTAAATGTGATGGACATCCTCCAGTAAGAGTTTCATCAGTCAGTCAGATAGCTAACCCATGTTTTAGTGAGGAAAAGAGCAGCTGCGAAAACTGATAACCATAACCACAAGTTCTTAGTTTGGTCATTTTTTATTAATTATATTTCTCTTCTTTTATAGACGAAAATTATGCAACAATACTGTTGGAATACAAAAATGATTCATTTTATTTGCTATTTGGCACAGGTTTCTATTTCCGTGTTGGAAAAGTTGGAAAGTTATACGCTCCCGCCCCAGAAACTCGTTCTGCTTACTTTCGCCTAATGTTTAGCTTTACAGCCCAAAGCTTTCTTAAAGGGCCAGCACACTCAAATTAGTGCAGACTTCATGGGGATTTAAAGGATGTTTCTACTTAAACATGATTAAATGTAGTCAGGTTCATCCATGAAACAACAGAAAACGCTAAAAATAAATTATTAAAAGTTACTTTAAAAGGAATAACAACAGAAAGGTGCTTCACACAGTATTAAAAGCTGAAGAATAAGACTATATTTAAAGAGCAGATCTAGGAGCAGGTTAGAGTTGGAGCCAGCCTTCATGATGGATCACCGACCAAACACTCTGTGTACCAGACTGGATCTCATTTTCTAGGGTCATCCATACCTTGAGCCCAACTTGTCCTGATACATCATTATTCTCCCTGATTCGTATGTTTCATCTGATATATCTTTATGCGTCATGCAGCTAACATCAGCATGTTTTTTTTTTTTTTTTTGCTTTCTATGGAAGAAAAAAAGTAGTTTAAAAGAAAGCAAGCTGTTGTATCAAAGGTTCACATGTATGAAATGAGGAAAAGTACAGTACCTTGCAGAAGTATTCATATCCCTTAAACCTTTTCCCATGTTGTCAGATTACATATTCAGTGTATTGGGTTTTATGTGATAGACCAACAAAAGGAGTTAAGAATTCTGAAAGTACATGCTATTTAAAACATTAAATATAATAATTAGCCCAAACTCAGTCACATTGGATGGAGAGTGTCTGTGAACATTAATTTTCCACAGATTCTCAATTTATGTCCAAACATTGCCAGGACCATTTCAACAGATGACCCAAGTTTGATCTACACCATTCCATAGTATTTCTGGCTATTAAGGCTTGTTGTTCTGCTGGACATTGACCCACCCAGACTCATGGGTTCTTTCATCAATGATTTTCTTTTTGACCCTCTTCTGTAAAGACCAGATTAGTGGAATGTATGAAGATGTATGTAGATGCCCTGTCAACAGCTTATCTTGCTTGAGCTGTGGGTTTCTGCAGCTCCTCCAGAGTTACCATGGACGTTTTCTCTGATTAATGCTGTCCTTGCCATATCATGTTAGACTTTCAGTTGTGCGTTAGTTTGTCCATTTTTAATTCAATTACATTCTTTAATTCTTTAGTATGCAAAAAATACTGTTGTCAATGTTGTTGTAGCTCATATTTTTGGACAACCTCTATAAGGGCTTCTGAAGGCAGTTTTTTAGGGGGATCAGAGAAGAAATGACAGAGCACAAATGCATGCCACACTTTTCAGATGGGTATTAGTGAGAAAGGGGGAAATTTATTTCCTTTCAGTTTATAAAATAAAGTCCCAATAAAATACATAAATGTTTTTAGTTGTAAATTCAAAGGATATGAATGCTTTCGGTAGGTGCTCTATGTAAAAAAAACACACAATGTTAGATTTAATTCTGGCAGGCTTTAAAATTCAATAGAAGTTGTTCAAGTGTTACTGACCATGTTAATCTTTTTTCATGTAGTATAAGTCAGCTTATTGATTCCTCAAATGCTGTATGTTTTTTTCTGCACTCATATTGATAACAGTACAGTAAAGATTCTATCTAAATCTATCTTGAAACAGCCCTTTCTTTTGAAGTCACAATATTAAATGTGTGGCCAATGACAACAGTCCTCAAAGCTGGAGTCTTACTATAAACACATGTTAGATGCTGTCAGTTGTGAATCAACATGCAAATTTGCCTTACATGTAAAATACATTCAACCTCTACAGCCAGGATGCTGCATTTACAAATCAGTCATTAGCATACGCAGAGATGAACGTGTACCAACAAATCCACACAACACTTTAAAATGTCACTATTTATTTCCACACAGGCTTATCCAGAAAGTTGATGGAAAGCGAAAAGTAATATCATATGTAGTTGAAGATAGGGCAAACTGCTGCCAATAAAACTTCACATCGCAAGAACCTCAGCTCTGCAATGGAGCAATAAGAAATGATTGGGTGGAGGGCTGTTGAGCTGAATAAATATTAGGGGTCAGGCAGACCTAGTAAACACACAACTCTTGACATTTACAGAAATGCTTTTGGAATGCATCAAGCGCTGCATACTAAGATGCGCTTCAACGCATTCTGCCTCACACTGTTCGCTGCATTGTGTGTAACAGAAACACATCCCCCTCTCTAAGGTCAGAGCGACAGTCTTGAAGGACTAAGAATAAATTCTCTCCTTATGGGTTAACAACATTTTAAACGCCCCTGATATTTCTTTCATGTTTTATGCATGTACATGTTTAATTTAATTGCAGAAACTGATTAATTGAGCATCGCTCTGTGATTGAATAAAACATGATGAGGCCCTCCACAAAATGCATTTCCGCTCGTCTGTGACTGATGCTCCTACTTTGCTGCCTTCGTCAAACATTTGGCGTAGCTGTCAGCAGATTCAAGTACTCCATGAATTTAGACTAATTATCCACATTAGGTGCTGAATTACAATGACAGCCCATCAGTGTGAATTGGTGGTACACAGCAAACTAACAGCTGAGCCATACATCATAGAATCACTCCCAGTCCACAAACACAAAGGGGACAATTTAGAATTGTGCCATTTAATCTATTGTAAAGGCTTTCTGTTCTAAAATCCATCCATCCATCCATCCATCCATCCATCCATCCATCCATCCATCCATTCATCCATCCATCCATCCATCCATCCACCCATCCATCATGCTTAAAACACAGGTCAGCAATCTAATAATAACTGAACCATGATCAAGACCCCAAAAAGTTCCTAAGTTCATGTTATTTAATAAATCAAAGCAATAACATGTAATGGTCTGTTTTATAGCTTGACTTTGATGTAGCTTTTGGTTATGTGGATTTTTTTTAATCTCCAAAAAAGCTGTTTTGAATTTCAATCCCTGTGTTTGATTGCTTATTCTTTCTACTATGCCTGAGCAGCTACTATAGGCAATGTGATTATTCAGGACTGTAGAGCTGATTGAATGAGTAATTAATAGGCAGAAATATCAAGCACTTTTATTTCCTGAGAAAATCCAACGTTGGTAGTGAATGATTTCTAATGAGAAAATCAAAATGGCATTTGGATATATTACACACATCTTTTTCAGCTCCAAGATAATCAAGCAGCGAGAGTCCTCATCACGTACACCTTCAGGGTTGTTTTCCTTTTTTCCATTGCACATTTTTTTCATGAGCACAAGTCATGATGGATGGATGGATGGATGGATGACAGATGGATGGACTAACTGAAATAATGAATTAATGGATCAAGCAAGGATCCGTTTCCAAAGTTGCACAGGTTGCTGCTTGTTTTGACAATTTAACTGTCTTCTCTAGGGAAAATGAAAAGGAAAACCCCCAACGAAAACCTGCAGTCTGTCCTTTCTATAGTTCAGTGATATATTTTAATGTGCCACGCAAAGACAAACAGCAGTACAGAGTAATAGTGAAAGGTAGGAGAGATTTCTTGTAACATTCACACAAGACAAGAGTCTGATGAAAATGAGCCTTGTTGTATCTAGTGAGTCACAGAACAGGTCACATAAGGACTGACTATCCATGATTTAGAGCAGTTGATTCAGTGATTAAGAACCTTTGCAGATGAAATAACACCTGTTTGGATGCCACTTTTTCAGAAGTCTCTTCACACTCACACAGTACTATCTCTCTGGAACAGGGCTACTATTACACCTGTGGCTAAAAAGCGCAGTCCACAAGAGAACGATTTTAGACCCATTGCTTTAATATCCATTGTGATGAAGTGTCTCGAAAAACTAGTGGTAATCTATCTGCGACTGGAAGTAGATCCACAACTGTATCCTCACCAGTATGCGTACAAAACTAAGAGAAGCACTGATGATGCCTGTAATGGCATAGTACACCTGGTGGCTAAACACCTAGAAAACCCCAGGACCCATGCTAGAGTGATTCTTGTTGACTTTAGCTCAGCTTTTAATACTCTCCAGCCCCAGGTCCTTCTGACCGCTCTGAAACAGATGAGCTTCAACCCATATATCATCGGATGGTTTCACTCATTCCTCATTAAACGTTCTCTGCAGGTCAGGGCGAACAGGACTCTGTCTGATCCTCTCATCATCAGCACCAGTGCCCCCCAGGGGTGTGTCAGTTCACCTGTCCTGTTCATCCTATATACAAGTCACTGCATCTGTAATACACCCAACAACTACATGTTTAAGTTCTCTGATGATACAGCCATTCTCTGCCTCATGTCAAATCTAGCAGATTCAATAACACAAACAACAGATCCAAAGTTTTGTTCAGTGGTGTGAGGAACACTTCCTTATTCGTAATGTCCAAAAAACACCGGAATCATCTTTAACTCAAAGCCTGTAGGAGACTACTCCCAAGTGGTCATCCATCACCACAGTATTGCCCAGGTGGATTCTTATAAATACCTGGGTCCTGAGGTGGCTGACGGGTACTGTGAAGCCAAGCGTGCCACAGCCCAGGCTGTGGCAGAGGCAAAAACATGGGCCTGGGAGGAGTTCAGTGAGGCCATAAAGAAGGACTACCGGTTGGCCTCAAAGCGATTCTGGCAAACTGTCCGGTGCCTCAGGAGGGGGAAGCGGTGCTTCGCCAACACTGTTTACAGTGGGGGTGGGGAGCTGCTGACCTCGACTGGGGACATTATCGGGCAGTCTAAGGAGTACTGCGAGGATCTCCTCAATCCTGTCATCACGCATTCCCTGGTAGAATCAGAGGCTGGGAACTCGGGGTTGGACTCTTTCATCACCCAAACTGAAGTCACGGAGGTGGTTAAAAAGCTCCACGGTGGCAGGGCTTCGGGGGGTGGATGAGATCTGCCCTGAGTACCTCAAGTCTTTGGATGTTGTGGGGTTGTCATGGTTGACACGCCTCTTCAACATTGCGTGGCGGTTGGGGACAGTGCCTCTGGAATGGCAGACTGGGGTGGTGGTCCCCCTTCATAAGAAGGGTGACCGGATGGTGTTTTCCAACTATAGGGGATCACACTCCTCAGCCTCCCTGGTAAGGCCTATGCCAGGGTATTGGAGAGGAGAGTCCAACCGATAGTCGTACCTCGGGTTCAGGAGGAGCAGTGTAGATGTGGAGTAGAGCAGCTTCTCCTCCACATCGAGAGTGGCAAATAGAGTTGGCTCGGGCATCTACAGGGGTTGGACAATGAAACTGAAACACCTGTCATTTTAGTGTGGGAGGTTTCATGGCTAAATTGGACCAGCCTGGTAGCCAGTCTTCAATGATTGCACATTGCACCACTAAGAGCAAAGTGTGAAGGTTCAATTAGCAGGGTAAGAGCACAGTTTTGCTCAAAATATTGAAATGCACACAACATTATGGGTGACATACCAGAGTTCAAAAGAGGACAAATTGTTGGTGCAGGTCTTGCTGGCGCATCTGTGACCAAGACAGCAAGTCTTTGTGATGTATCAAGAGCCACGGTATCCAGGGTAATGTCAGCATACCACCAAGAAGCATGAACCACATCCAACAGGATTAACTGTGGACGCAAGAGGAAACTGTCTGAAAGGGATGTTCGGGCGCTAACCCGGATTATATCCAAAAAACATAAAACCACGGCTGCCCAAATCACGGCAGAATTAAATGTGCACCTCAACTCTCCTGTTTCCACCAGAACTGTCCGTCGGGAGCTCCACAGGGTCAATATACAAGGCCAGGCTGCTATAGCCAAACCTTTGGTCACTCATGCCAATGCCAAACGTCGGTTTCAATTGTGCAAGGAGCGCAAATCTTGGGCTGTGGACAATGTGAAACATGTATTGTTCTCCGATGAGTCCACTTTTACTTTTTTCCCCACATCCGGGAGAGTTACGGTGTGGAGAAGCCCCAAAGAAGCGTACCACCCAGACTGTTGCATGCCCAGAGTGAAGCATGGGGGTGGATCAGTGATGGTTTGGGCTGCCATATCATGACATTCCTTGGCCCAATACTTGTGCTTGATGGGCGCGTCACAGCCAAGGACTACCGAACCATTCTTGAGGACCACGTGCATCCAATGGTTCAAACGTTGTATCCTGAAGGCGGTGCCGTGTATCAGGATGACAATGCACCAATACACACAGCAAGACTGGTGAAAGATTGGTTTGATGAACATGAAAGTGAAGTTGAACATCTCCCATGGCCTGCACAGTCACCAGATCTAAATATTATTGAGCCACTTTGGGGTGTTTTGGAGGAGCGAGTCAGGAAACGTTTTCCTCCACCAGTATCACGTAGTGACCTGGTCACTATCCTGCAAGAAGAATGGCTTAAAATCCCTCTGACCACTGTGCAGGACTTGTATATGTCATTCCCAAGACGAATTGACGCTGTATTGGCCGCAAAAGGAGGGCCTACACCATACTAACAAATTATTGTGGTCTAAAACCAGTTGTTTCAGTTTCATTGTCCAACCCCTGTATACCGGATGCCTCCTGGACGCTTGGGAGGTGTTCCAGGCACGTCCCACTGGGAGGAGGCTCGGGTGACGGCCCAGGACACGCTGGAGGGATTATGTCTCTTGGCTGGCCTGGGAACGCCTTGGGCTTCCCCCAGGAGGAGCTGGAGGAGGTTTCTGGGGAGAGGGATGTCTTGGTGTCTCTACAGAGTTTGCTGCCCCCACGACCTGGACCCAGATGAAGTGGAAGACAACAAGTACCAGAACGAGAAGGTGCGTGGAGTGTCCAGCAGTGGACGGCTCATCCACTTCCAGTCTTGCTCAGATTACCTAGCTGGTGTAATTATTAGTATAGTCAGGGTAGCTGATTCGCGGTTTTCAGTTTTATTGAAGTTCTCACTCAGTCTTCCAGGCTTGGTACTGGACCACTTTTTTTCTGCACCGCTAAATGGAGAGTTTGGTGGGGACTTCTTGTGGGGCTCCTCTCCAAGTTGAGGACGGCCATGCATTATTGCAGCCTCTTGCCGCTCTCAGTGAGACAAGAAAGGCTGCATCAGGTAGAAGGTCTGTTTGCTAGAGAGATGTCTCCCTCAGGGGTGCCTCGAGTGTGATCCAGCTAGCGGGTGGATACGCCGGGTGGGGATCACGGCAGCCCAGCAGGAAGAAGGCAAAGTTACAGAGTCTCCCCTCGCAGGAGGTGGATGCCTGGTAGTCTGGTGGGGATTTGGATGACAGTATGTCTTCAAGGTCTAGAATTTCAGATCCTCAAGGAAGTATGGGGCACCTCCCCAGACATCTGGGGTTGAGATGCCAAACCCCCAAGTATGGAGGTCAATGACGGTTCAGGAACTTCACTCAGGAACTCACTGAGTTCTGACCCGTGGCACATTTCTACTGCCTTGACCTGGGCCACAGGTCTACATTGGCTTCAATGGTACTGCTTCTGGCTTCTACGTGCTGAACGATAGGTGGGTACCTCGTTCCTTGTGACATTGCTGGCATAATTCATCCACCTTGTTTAGCGCCACTTGCAGGAAGGAATATAACAGAATGGAGGTTACGTTGTAACTATGGTTCCATGAATTTCTGGACTACTACCAGGCCACAGTTTAAAGTTATCATTGATGTGGTGCTTTATGCTAAGCTAAGTCTGTTCACTGTAGAGGATGTTCACTTCGCTTTTTTCTTAGCGATTTAAACTTCTAGATTTTTTTTCTCAAGACTTCCGCTTATTATCTTCTGTATTTCAATCATAGAATAAACATCAGCATGTTGTGCAACCTCAATAATAGTCCCCTGTGAAACATATTACCACTTAGGTGGATAATTTTGTATAAGGTTATAAGAAATAAATGCAGAATGGAGGTGAGAAATATTGCCTACAGGATTCTTTGAATCATTTGAAGAATTGTTCCAGCCTTTTTGTCCTCACCATTCTAGATGCCTAAATGCATTGAGTTGCTGCTAGGTGATTGGCTGATTCTCTATATGTGTTAACAGTAAAATAGACCAGGTTTTATTTTAGAGCAGCATTCTAATGAACACTTATAAATATATATTTACTGTCCATTTAAAATTATTGCTGTGAAAAAAACATCCAAAAATCTTTTTTGGCTGGAGGTAGACATAAACATAAACAGTTACTCAATGTCAAGGGACTATGTTTAGTGGTGTTTAGACATGGTTAACTACCTTTTCCAGAAACACGCTTCCCTGACTATAAATCATCATTAACATGTATGAACAGCAGTGATGGAAGCTCTGATGTTGTTAAAAAATTTTCAGAGGTTATTTTGCATGCTTACAATTAGAGCTGCTAAAGTAGAGGAGGGGGGAGAAAGCCTCCCTCGCAGATTTGTGGACTGATTACTGTCGAGGTCAAACATTAGCATTTCTTAAATGCCATTGTTTAACACATTGTCAAACAAATTATTTAAAAAAAATGTTGAACACATTGCTTTTTATTCACTCTAACCTTGGGCTGGGATTTGGGCTTAAACACTACTTTTTTTGCCTGTGAATGTTCACACAGCACCTGAATAATAACTGGCTAACCATGGTAGAATATTTATTAGGAATATGCGAGTAGAGCTGCAGCTACTGTACTGTCGGTGCTTAAGGCAGAAAGCAACAGTTTGCTAAGATTGAATCAACAGCGCACTGTATAGTCACTCACATGCAGGTGAAAGAAGGTGTTGATTTATCTGATGATAATCCTTGGATAATAACTCATTAGGACTGCTATTGAGAATCACTGTGGTGGAGAACCGGGTTTCTGTGAATTACAATTAAATTCACATCACCTGTATCTACAGCCATGCATATAAAACTATTGCATCTCTCGCCTCCGTTACCCACAAAGGGAACTCCATATGTCTCCACCTTTTGTGACCCATCACTGCTAATGGGAGGATGAACCCTTTACGAAGCTCCAGCAAATACATTCCATTATGGATTAATTGATTAAGAAGGTGGAGCTGCGAGATGACAATATATCTCTTTATTGATCTGCCTTTCAATGAGATTGGCTGTTACCCAACCTCCCTGTGGGAGACAGAGAAAAAAGAGAAGGAAAATAAGAGGAGGAGACAGTAAAGCGTTGCCTCCATTAAAGGGGCAACTAATTTCCTGTTTCTTTTGTTGCTGTCTTTCAGCTTGGATTCAGCCTCTCAGTATGAGTAAAAATATGAGCAGGAGACTCAGTAGTGCACAATCCCAGACTGAAGTGCTTTTTATCTCACTTCTCACTGTTTTGCTCACTCTGCTTTCTCTTGTCTTATTATATACAGATCCACCTATCCAGTTCCCCTTTATGTCTCAAGACCTCTTTGTCTTTCCCATTTCCACATAATGAGAGGCTACCTATTAATTTTAGGGTTGTGAAGCGAAACGTGTCCTCTGTCAACGCACTCCCCTCAACCCCCCCAATCAAGTGATATGGGTGAATGAAGACAGAGTGGGCAGAGGTGTCCCCGTCTGTTTGCCACCACACATAATGAGCAGGGCAGATTGGAGTGTGGGAGGCGACATGAGGTCTATCTGTTAGGGCTCAGCCATTCAACTGGTTTCACATAATGATTGGATTTGGTTATGAATGGGGGTTAGATCTGGGATCTAACCCCCAGAGTTAGATGTGTATATAGGTCTGTATGTGAGAAACACAAAAGAAAACATTTACAAGACAAGACTTCAAATCTTTTCATTTTACCAACATATTTCTTTTGACTGGAAATAATATACATGTTGTAGAGTGGCCCAACCAGAGTCCTGACTTGAATTTGATAGAGAACTCGTAGAAGGAGCTTAAGATTAGGGTGATGGCATGGAGGTCTTCAAATCTCAAAGATTTCAAAGCTCATGAAGACAAAGCTCATGACTACAGATAAATAATCAAAATACCAGTTGAAACATCCAACTGCTGGCCAGCACTTTGAACAAGGGGTTGATTGCTGTAATACAAATAAAGCTTTTTTTCATTGGTCACTGAGAGAAGTATAAATAATTTTGAAACACCAAATATTGATAAAATGTGTATAAAACAGCAAAAAACACCCAAAAAACCTGATACTCCTTTTATGTTGTTTTATTGATTGTTGAGAAACACTCTTACTTCCCATTAGTAACACACTTCTGGTTTGAATTAAAAATTATTTTAAACCTAAACCGGCCAGGAGTATAAATCATTTGGGGCCAACCTGTAAATGAACAAAGGTGCTTCACAATGTGTTTCCTTATGATCAGATGTATTCTTCAGGATCACAGTGGTACACTAGGTGTCCAGGAACATCTGTTTTACCTGTATGCTGGTCATGATCAGTTTGTAGATCACAAAAATACATTAAAAAGGTCTTCTTTTTGGCCCTTATCTGCGAATTGTTGTCTTTGTTCAGCGGTAGGAATCTCTTTGCTCTTGGTACGTGGAGGTGGAACATTTTCTTCAAACATCTTACAGCTAAAGTCTGGTTCCAGGAACTGCAGAGATCTGTGTACAAAAGTACATTTTGAGTATACTTGTGACTCTTTGTCTCGTTTCATTAAACTTGAAACACACTATGTCTTACTGATCTTGTTTCTTTGATGTTTGTGCAAATGGATATGCATATGGCATAATGGATGGATATTAACTTATATTGCAGAAGTGAGTTTACTTCTTTGGTGAGAAACGTCTGATGGATTTCTGATTTGCAAAGGAAGCACGTCCAGCCAGTGAATCTACACTGTTATCCTGTCTAAAACAGTCCCAGCTATTAGGAAATAAAGGTTGAAAACGGTTGTTAGAGCAGTTTTAGGAACTACGATCAGCTTTAGTTCCGCAAGATGGTTTTCCTCCATTAGATTTAAGAGCAAGCAGGTTTATGTGTTAAGTAGCATAATATTCCATAGTGGAGTGTAAAGGTGTGTATATGTACCAATGTGTCATAGTACAGCCGACACAGTCCAGTAACACACTCAGATAAAAGATGTTTCATAACTTTCATCCAGAAGAAATGTCTCACGTGTTTTATTGCTAAAGGATAAGTGCAGCAGCAGACAATTGGTAGATGATGATAATATGAGAAACACTGCACCACGAGCAAAGATAGCTGGAAACAAATTACTACCAGCTTTCCTGTTTTTAACCAGCAGTGTAAAAAAGATTCTTGGTGATCTACAGGAGCAGTGGGAAAAGAGTTGGGGATTATGGATGGCCAGTCAAGTAATTATTTTCAGCTCCTTGCATGTTGGTATCTAATAAATCCAGATTACACCCATTAAATAAACACCACCTTACAGTGTCACACCAGACGAGTGGGTGGATGGCTGGTTAGAATTCTATTTGCTTTTGTATAACTTAGATTAAGGAAAGTGAATAGATGGATTCTCTCAAACCCCCAGCCGGTCGTGGCAGATGGCGCCAC
>JAHHUM010000743.1:46846-143442 GCA_036173005.1 Crenichthys baileyi | reverse complement strand
AAAAAAATTACTAGGAAGGGTTTTTCTCAATTAAATTTATTTTGTGGCATGAGTCATATTTCACATAATTCATGGTTTAGTATAGAAATAAATCCATGATACTGAAATATTTCCATAAAATTTGTGTGAAGGCAGGCGGGGGGAGGGGCGGTGAGGGTGTTACTGTATAAAGTGCTGTGCAAAAATATTTATACTCAAAATTTTTTCTTTCGACACTTTACAACCCAAAATTAATGCATCCCTCCCATAGTGCAAAATTTTAAAAGGGAAAGAAAAAGTGATTTCAATATTTTATAAAATTTTGAATCTGAAAGGTGTGGCATGCATTTGTATTTAGGTCCTAGACTTTGTAGAACTACCTTTTGCAGCAATTTCAACTGCAAGTCTTTTGAGTTGTGTATCTACCAGAATTGCACATCTAGAGACTGAATGTTTATTTCCATTATTCTGTGTAAAATAGCTCAAACTTTGACTGGGCCATTCTGACCTATTAATATGCAGTGATCTAAACCATTCAATTGAAGCTCTTTTTGTATGTTTGTTGTCCTGCTGAAAGGTTACCCGTCTGCCCCAGTCCCAAGTCAGTTGCAGCCTCTAGCAGGTTTTCTTAACATCAGGTTTGACAAGCTTATCTGTCCCTGCTGAAGAAAACAGTTATGTGACTATCCCCATAGCATGATGCTCATCATGTTTCACCATCAGGGGGTGTTTGCCGTGATGTACAGTGTTAGTTGTCCAGCACTCCAAGCATATTATCTTTACGGTGTAAACGTTTGTCTTTTTAAAAGGGGGGAAAATACTTATTTAGAGGCCAAAACAGTACCCTAGAGTTCTCTTTTGGTCTCGTCTGACCCACCTGAGCTGTGGATCCCAGCAGCTCATCCAGAGTTACCATGGACCTCATTGGCAACTTCCCATCAACTTTAGCCCTGACCTGTCTGGTGTGGTCTGGGGTTTTCCAGATGCTGTTTGTTCACTAATGTTCTCTAACAAACTTCAGGCATTCAAAAAGGGCAGCATGCATCACTGTCCCATAAATTCCACTTAAACTATACAGAAATTTGTTGTAGGATGACAAGATTTGGTTGACAAGTTGATGGGGTATAAATACTTTTGCAAGGCACTCTAGTCAATAACATAAAGAAAGCATTCTGACTATTAAATGATTAGTTCATATCAAGTTTGATAGGCTATCAGTCATTTGCTTGGTTTGTTTTCTAATAAAGACCTACTTAATATTTACATCACATTACTTCTGAGGATCTTATATTTAAAATTTCTTCATACTCAATGAAAAAGTCTTAGCTCATATTTGAAGCGTAACTAAAACCCAATCATGATAAAATACAGGTGAATCGTGTATGATTTAAGATCACGACTGCTATAGAAACGTGTTTAAACGTGACCAGAAATCCTTCTTGAGATCTATATTTACTTTCAAATCTGCAGTCCACAGATGTAATATTTTATCAGTGCAAACAAAACCACAACATCAACATGACTAAATGCAGCTCGTCTGTTTAGAAAGCGAGGCTTTAGCTTATTAATTACACTTTCAAAGGCTGATCCTTTTTCCTAACTACCAGTCGTCCTCTAGTTGATTTGACAGCTCCCCAAATCTGCCTAATATTAGCTCCTCATGTTGCTGGCTGAAGTTAAACAAGCAACCTTACTTCCGTAAAAGTCAGTCGGTGCGCCTCGGTGCTCACATACAACACATTTAGAAGTTTGCCAGTGATAGAAAAAAACAACATACTCATTTCTTGGAGGACACTCCTGTTTTATCGTCTACGAAGTACAGCTTTTCTTACGCAGCTATGCTAGCTGTTCAACGGACGTCACGTGACAAACATCAGCTGATTCTCCACCGCTGGTTGGTCAAAGGTTGGCAGGAGGTGGGCCTTACTGTTGCCTTCAGGTGTCCTCGGCAAATACAACCACTTTAACCTTTCCGCTTAGTAACTAATAATTGATTTAAAAATAGGCCTACATACAATTTGTAATATCTGTATATTACAGTCAGGGTTAGGTAAACGCCTCTAAATCGTACAAATCGTATATATTATTAAGACATTATATATTTTATTATTATTATTATTATTAAATGAAAGACAGTAATTTTACATTCATCCTTATTCCCTGAAATAATTTTATCCAAGACAAAAAAGGAAATGACATACAGTCTGTTTATTATAAGTAAAAATAAATCAAATTATGTGATTTTGAGGTTTCAGGGGCAAGTTCAGATGCATTTTAACCACAAAATGTTTTTTCTGTCTTGTTTTAGCACTGCATATATCGTTAATTGTTTTATCTCCGTGACTACCATTAATAGTATTAAACAACATCTATTACTTGCCACTCACAATACGGAGGACTCGCTAACGTATCGTCTCAACTGGGGAACGAGGCGTCTACTCTGTCTTCCAGCATCACTTCCTAAAGAGGAGCCAGTCTCTATGGCAACAGGCGGGATTTGCCAGCTGAAGGCAGAGTCAGTCGGTCCTCAGTTGGTATCACCGCCCCAGCCTCCACACTGCATCACGCCCTGAGTGGAATGGATGACCAGAACAAGAAAGAAAATGTATGTAACATCCCATTTGCTTGTATTGCGAGGCATGCTTTGCAGTGTTATTAGCACTATTGAAAAGATCTAACTGGAGGGAACAGTGAGTGCGGCTGAGTCACTCACTGTTTCCCATCTGGAGCAAAGAAGCTATTGTTCCTGCCGGCGTTGCAGAGTGCAACTAATCGCGAATGGCCGTATACCTTTGGACCTGCATTTAGGCCTCTTATATCGGCTTAATGGCCAAATTAATTGAGGACTGTGTGGTGCTGCGGACCTCGTCCCGTGCGAGCCTGATCAATACATATCTATTGTTTTGCAGGGGGAGTACATCGGAGAGATTAAAGGTGGAATGCGGCCTTCAATGAAACTGGTCGTCATGGGAATTATTGATAAAAAGCCCAAGAGGTTAGTCCTCACATCTGTCTTCTTATAACTGTATCCCAATAGTCATATTTCATTAAATAAATATAAATCGTAGGTAGCTTGCAGGCTGCTGCCCCTGCACTGTAATTATACCCTGGCATGCAGGGACACCAACATTTTCAGTGCATGACTGCATGCCAACAATCCAGCTAGTCCCTGTTTTGGAAAATGTCTTTTCCTAATTAGGTTTAGTCTGTGAGTGTGCGTGGGAGAAATGCAAATTCCCATGAACTCCTTATCATTATGGACATTCTTTGCTTGTTAACATCTGTCTGGTTGGTTGCAGAAACTTTCGTGTGTTTTTTTTTTTTTTTTTGTATTTAAAAATAAATAAATAGAAATAAAAATGAGTACTACTATTGAACACAATTTCCACATACTGAATACAACAAAATCTAAAGTACGAATACATCTTCTTTTCTTTATCGAATTTAAACTCTCTGAGATTTATCCGCTAAATGCATGGGTTCTGATGATGAATGCTTTTAATTCCTTAACAAATGTATTGCCAAAAGCATCAAACCGTAATATGGTACTTACAAGCTGTTTTAATATAAATGCCTAGAAACTCAAATTTCTGTAGGTTCAACAAGTTACTTCATAACATTAAGTTGTATACATTTATCATGCTAGTTCTCCATAAATATAAATATTTCTCTCTTAATACAGGCTAAAATCAGTGATACACATCAATGTTATTTCTGACATGTCATGAAATACCTCATCACCTCATTGCTAAAACTGCCCAGCAGATGTTATTGCTCCATTGTTAATGGAAAAATAAAGATGGAAAGAGAGTTTATAGTCTTGTTTTTACTGCTGAGTTTTGTATCCTGCACCACATTCACGTGTCCCTGTTCTCTGTGTGTGTGTGTGTGTGTGTGTGTGTGTGTGTGTGTGTGTGCACGCGTATGGCTGATGCAGCATTGAGGTGACCCTGTCCTGCAAGCCTCAGGACGAGGACGCAGAGGGGGACGTGGGTCTGCAGCTGAAGATCAGTTTCATGGATAAGGCTGTCCAACGTAACGCCCGCTTGGCTGGGAAGTGGGGTCCATGTGAAAATACCCTCTCCTTCTTTCCCTTTGCTCCTGGAGAAGCCTTCAAGGTATTTATTTTAAAGTTCAGTACCAATAGATTTTCTGATTTTGTCTGAACCCTAATATCTCCTCAAAAAAGTGACCTAAGAAAGAATTGGTGTTATAGGGGTTTTGTCGTTTCTCTTTTTTTAAATTGGCAATTTCCTCAAAGACTTAGGGGCAGCTCTATTTAATTTTGCACATTCAGTATTTAAACCGACAACTGCAGATGTTTCTGTTATGTAAACAAGTCATTGTTGTCATTTCCCCCATGCTACATAAACAGAGCCTTGCACAGATATTTTATTGGAATTTTCTGTGTCGCAGTTACAAATAAAAAAGTAGTAACAAATAAAAAAGTAGTTACAAATAAAAATCTGTTAAGTGTGGTGAGCATTTGTATTCAGCCCATTTTTCTCTGGTACCCCTTAAAAAAATCCATAAAGGCTTCAGAAGTCACCTAATTAGCAAATGCTGTATTTATACAGAGAATAAATTACACACAAGAGGACCTTGTATAATAATTTTTACTGCATAAATACAGAAGTTCTATGAAGGCCTCAGACGTTTGTTAAAGAATGTAATAGAAGCATTATGAAGACTAAAGAACACAGCAGACAGGCCAAAATAATGTGGAGAAGTTTAAAGAAGGTTTAGGTTATAAAACAATAACCCAAGTTTTGAACATCGCACAGAGCTCTGTTCAATCCATCAACTGCAAACCAACCAAAACATGTTTGTGAACTTAAACTAAAAGGCTGGGCAAGAACAGCATTTATAAGAGAAGAAGCTAGGAGGCCCACGGTAGCTCTGGAGGAGCTGCAGCAATCCCTAGCTCAGGTGAAAGAATCTTTCAATAGGTGAATTATTTGATCAGGCACTGCATCAATCTACCCTTTACAGAGAAGTGAGCTATTGTTGAGAGGTCATAGGAAGTCTTGTTTAAAGTTTGCCCCAAGCCATGTAGGGATTACATCAAACATGTGGGAGAAGGTGCTCTGGTAAGATGGGACAAAACTGAAACTTTCTTACCTACATGCAAAACACTATGCATGGTAGAAAACTAATACTTTGCATCGCACTGAACGCACCGTTCCCACCATAAGAAATGGTGATGGCAGCATCATGCTGTGGAAATGCTTTTCTTTAGCAGAGACAGGGAAGAGTAATGGAGATAGATACAAAGCAATCCTTAAAGGAAACTTATTAGAGGCAGGAAAAGCATCAAGGATATTCCAGTTACATGTGACAAGCTGGTGGGGGCATCCTGTACCCCCAAAGAGTTGCAGCTGTAATTGAAGCGATAACTGCTTATGTAAAATATTGACTTGGCAGAGCCTGATGTAAAGGCATGCCACACTTTTCAGATGTCCTTTTTAGAAAATATTTTGAAAAGCAGATACCCTGGACAATAATGTACTGCTGATTAACTGGTTTGTTGCTGTAAACTGTGAAAACGTTCAAGGGGGATGAATGCCTTTGCAAAGCGCTGTATCTTTGTGTCAGGTCTTCCTTCTCAGAAGATATTACTCTATAAAATTTATAGAATGGTTTTCTTGATCATAACTTTTAAATAGATTAAAAGCTTTCACTGAAACTTCACTGTAAGTAGGAGCAGGATATTAAGCATTTTTCATAAACTGGACTTATAACCACCACCAAATGTGTACATTTGCAGCTAAACCTTTCACTAAAATAACAGGTTCTACATGTGTTTTAATTGGTAGATGGAGATCGTCTGTGAACACCAGCAGTTTCGTATCTTGGTGGACGGCCAGCCTCTGTGTGGCTTCACCCACCGACTCTCCAAGCTTGCCTCCCTCACTGCCTTAAGAGTCTTTGGAGACCTACAGCTCACCAAGGTTGCCTAGCACCAGCCTCTCACTGACAGAAAGCTGAACTGAGGGCCCCCCTGGGGGCAGTACACACCATCATTAGATTACAACTTCTTTTTGATTCACCTTCATCGGGATGTTTCGGTGTTTTAGTTCGCCAACCAAGTTGCACCCGTCTTGTAATCCTACGTTGAGACAAAGTGCCTTCACTAAGATTACCTGTCCGGGGAGTTGAAGATGCTGACTGAATGTGACAGTCATCGCATGTCTTAAATCAAATAAAGAATGTGGTTTTGTATCATTGTGAATTGTTATGAGCAAGATCCTAGGTCTGCTTTTTGAATGAGAAATGTACAGGCCTTTGAAGACACAAAAAAAATCAAGGAAAGTCTTTTATCCTTTTAGAAAAAGAGGTTTCAGAAACCTGTCTTAGGCCTTTCTGGAATCGACCTTTGAACGCTCTTACGTTTCTGAGCATCAAATGTTTCTTGAGTTTAAAACATAGTGAAGGTTGTCATTTGTGCCCAGTTAAATACCACAACAGGTGTGATAGTATAAAACCATAAAAGTAGCCTATATTAGTGCATGTCCTTAAAGACATAGCACTGTATGTTTATTTCTCTCAATTTCAATAGGACTGATTTGTCAGACACAGTTTGCATTCAAAATAATGGCGGTGTGTTTTAAAAGTGAGTAAAGCTTAAAATCCTTACAACAGCTTTTGATTCCATACATCCATGCATCGGGAATGCTGTGCTTTCGATTGCAAATCCAAAATGGATCAAATTTGTTATTAATCTACAGAAAAATGAGAAAAGGGGAAAATTTGGCTGTTCAGAAATATACCAGACTTTGCTGTTTTTGTTTACACACTCCAACATTCCCAACATTTAGAGTTAGTCCTCCTGGGAACCATTTAGTTGTATATCCACACTTTCTGAGAACTGGTTCATGTCTGTGTTGCCATCTTCTGGCACCTATGAACAGCTCCTTCAGCCCAGCATGACTGGACTAGGTTCCACAATCCCCTTAGCATTTCATAGTTTTGCCTCAGAAACAGCATGTTTAAAATCACCATACATGGTTTCTATCAGATGAAGGTCCGGGGATCGAGCTGGGCACTCCATAATGTTATTCCTGATGGTCTGGAACTAAGATGTTGCTCAGTTACTGGTGTGTATTTGGTCATTGTCTTGTTGAAACACATGTTTTCCCCTTTCCAACCTTTTCGTCAAAGTACGCTGTTATGATGAAAAAAGTTTTGAATGACCCATTTTACTCAAATTTTCAGAGATGAATGGACTCGAACCATATTTTAGTCCTTACATAAGAGTCAAGTGTTTGATGTCTGTTTTTTAACAGAATGAATGACCTGCCCAACTGAACTCCACACTTTTATTTTCATTTTATTTTCTTTTTTTTCATCTAGAGAGGAATTTCCATCATAAACAGTGATTGAGTTGGTTGGTGATGTTGGACTGCTGTTCTTTTGAGAACACTGCATATTGTTTATCAGTTTCAACTTAGGAAAGACATTCATGAATTTGTTCAATTAACATTTTCTTTTGACACCTTTTACTTGTATGTTTCATATTTAGGTCACTGCAATAAAATCTAATTTGTTGTTAATTGTTGTTCTGATGCACTTTGTATATGAGTTTTTGTACTTGACATCAACTTCAAGATATGAGTCAGGTGTTGTGCCATTTCCTATCCAACTGCAGCCAGACTGAAACAACGCCAGCTCAGTTTGAGTCACACAGGTCAAGGCTCGACTCAGCTTGCTGAGTGGGAGTGTTTGTCTGTTGGTGATTGCTGGGAGCGCCTGAGGCCATAAGTTTGATGATCGCAACAAATGCTTGCCGATTCTTCTCTTGTCCCTGCTTGTAATGCAATTCCTCTATGCTTACAATATCATTATTCCAGGCAAAAGCATCACATAAAACGTCAGACTCAAGGAATTTCAATAAGTTCAACCATAAGACTTTTCAAGAACTGTTCAGCATAAAACACAATTGTATGTCTGTTTACTGATCATGCAAGCTAAATTAAGGGCAAAAACAAGATGATATCTCACTTGTTTAGAACTGTTTATTTGTTTAATTGTGGACATAGATTTTGAGAATTCCAGCCCTGGCTTGATTTAGCACAACTGGGCTGGTTTATGGGTTTGTCAGGTTTTCAACCCTCCAAAACAGGTCAAAGAGACTGATATCTAAGGTTAAGGCTACCAAAGAGTGGGCTGAAAATAAAAACTCTAAACCTTAGTTACTAAACAAGTTATTATTTTAAGACTGGGTTCAAGTGGGTTCTTATGTCCACTTTCTCCACACAGAGTCAGGGGTGGGGGCTGGTATGCCCCCAGCAGTCTAGTGGTAACAGTGTAACACAAGACAAACAATGTGTGTATTCTCGCCTAAGGACAATTTGGAGCTGCCATTGAACCTAACATGTATTTTTTGGGGAGGAAACCATAAATTCGCCAGAAGAACCTACGTTTACCGAAATTCCCGGCTCAGATCTAAAACCAGGAAGGCCCACCTTGCTGAGGGGCAGCTGTGCGACCAAGCAGCCAAGAAGGATTTTTATTTTTAATTTATTTCTGCATTTAAGCTATTAGATTCAAAAAATAAGAATAACTCCCATTATGTCCACTAAGAGTTTTGTTGTCAAACATTTGACCAAGGCCTTCAAAACATATGCTCAATGTACACTCACTGGCCACTTTATTAGGTACCCTTTCATACTACCAGGTTGGATCCCCTTTAGCATTCAGAACTACCTTAATTCTTTGTCTGTCCACTACATCCCAAAGCTGTTATTTTACTCTGAGACCTCGTGACTGTGGAGGCCATTACAGTGGGTACATTTTCATTTTGAAGAAACGGGTTTTAAATTATTTCAGATTTGCATCGTTGATAATTGTCCTGGTGGAAGTAGCGATCAGAAGATGGAAACACTTCTGCTCATAAAGAGATGGCCCCCCACCTCTAAACTGCCAGCAGCAGCCTGAACAATTAACACAAGGAAGGATAAATCTGTGCTTTCACGCTGTTTTTTCCAAATTCTGACTCTACCATTTAAAAGTTGCAGCTGAATTTGAGATTCAATGGAACAGGTGACATTTTCCAGCCTGTATGAATTGTAGCCGCAGTTTCCTGTTCTTAGATATCAACAGTGACTCCAGCCCATCTGCTTTGAGGTTTGACCTGTTGTGTATCCAGAGACTGAATTCCACATATCTTGGTTGGAGTGCTCATTTGAGCTTCTCAGACCTTTCTATTATCTCAAACCAGTCTGCCCTTTCATCTCTGACCTCTGACATCAACAAGGCATTTTGTCCACACAGCTGCTGCTCATTAAATATTTCCTCTTTTTGGACCATTATTTGTAAACCCAAGAGATGGTTTTACATTAAAAATCACAGTAGATCAGAAGTTTCTGAAGTTCTCAGACCAGCCTGTCTGACACTGCCATGCCTCTTTCAAAGTCAGTTAAATCCCCTTACTGCCCCTAGCAACCTATCAAATACGTTACCAAGTGGTTTAAGCACAAGAAAGTCCATGTTTTGGAGTGGCTGTCGCAAATCCCTGATGGCTGAAAAGGTATGTGTGAGCAAGGTGGCCTTGAATTCAGTTATGTCAGGAGGAATGGGCTGAAATGACAGCTAACTATTGTGAGAAGCTTTTGGAAAGATATAAATCATCTATTTTAACAGGCAATTCTTCCAAATACGAAGAAAATATATGTAAACCTCTGACTGGAAAAAAAACTCTTTTTATTCTGAAATTTAGCAAATAGAAATACATTTAGTGTTACCAATAGAACATAAAACAAAACAAAAAACTTTTAACCTATTGAATGTCAGACAGTGAAGAAAAAAGGTTTCTTTTTATACAGTAAATACATGATTTTAACCAGAATTTAGGTTTATGTAGAAGGTTGCTAAAGGAGTGACACAGAGGTATTAATTCTTGTTTTAACACTAATGAAATTATGCAAGACAAGAGAAATGTTTTTTTCATGTCATTTTTCATATAATGTAGTGACAGTTTACTTTCTGTTGTATTTTGAAATCGTCTCTTCGATTCCAATCTACATTTTGTTAAAATTTGCATAATTAGCTGTTTACGTCCAGTTTTATTTTCTTTAATACTCCACACCTAGAATAAGCTTTATTCAGTTTTGGTCTGATTAGTAAATGTAAAGTACCTTAGGTACTTCCTTACAATGGTACTTTATTGTTTTATTGGGCATTTATCTAGTAGACTGACACAAAGTAGTGCATATTTGCTATATGGAAGGAAAATGATTAATATTTTTCAAGCCTTAGTTGAATAAAAAAATTTATTTACTTTGAAGATTTCTTTTGCTCCTTTTTCACAACAAATTCCCAAACACGTTGCGTGTTTTCATTTCCTTTTGCATATTTTGGAACTGAGATTTTAGTTTTGTCTGTGGATATCAACGATAAAAATAAATTTGCTTTTCAATACATCCTGTCCTGATTGTAAGAACATGTATTCTACACATGCCAAAATATGCGCAGTATGATTTTAAGTTGAAATTAGACCAAAAATGATATTTCTTTTCTCAAGAAAATTATGGGGGTTTTTTGTTTTTTATTTTCTCCAAAGATTGCTTTAGGTCAAATCTTCAGCAGGGATTAAAGATGACAGAACACAGTGTTAGTTCAACAAATTTCTTTAATTAAACATTTTCCAATGAATAAAACAGCCAAAAAGGAAATTTACATGCTTGTACAGTATGTCAAAATCATTTAAAAAGCATTGTCCAAATGCTAATATTAAAACAGAATTGCAAATACTTTAACAGAGAAATACAAAAAGGCAAAAAGTACATAAATTGCTACAACTGCTACTGAAACATCCACTAAAAAACTAAAAACATTCACACATTATAAGATATTTTAAAAACAAATTAACAGAAAGGTGACTACCTCTAAAGCATTTCTTAACCTCATTGTGAGAGTGCATTCAATAAACAATAAAAGTGTTTCTCCTTGCTGATGTTAACCATTCAAGTTCCTATGGACACAGCTGTTCTACGTCTGCTCTCTGATTGCATCAATCCAGCCCATCTTCTCCTGGTGAGTCGGAGCCTGGATGAAGTAACGAGTGTCTGACTTAGTGATGATTTTAAACAAGTTGCCTTGAATGTTGCCCTTTACACCTGTGTAAGGGAAAAAGATTGTATCAAAGAAACATCAATGTACTTCTATGTAGATATAATCTAAAATAAAACACACTGAAATAAATCAGCAAGCACTTGCTTTGATCTATCACCTTAAAATCAAATATATGCCCTGACAAAAAGGTTGGGCACTAAGTCTATACAAGAAGGTCTGAACAGTGATAGTTGTGTTAATTGGTTTATTTGAAAGGACCTGGCATATCTAGAGCAAAACCAGTGGGACACAGAGGAGTGGTGGCTAAACAAGTGGAGTACTAGTGTTATCAGGCAGTCACCAGAGCGCCCAACAGTCAGTTAGAAGGTGAGTGAACTTCCCCATGAATACAAGACGCTTCACGGACACCTTGCATGTTTTTCTGAACCTGAATGCTTGACGTATGCTTTTGGGACAGAAGTCGGGTAGTTTTAACCAAATAAAACTTCCATTTATTTTGTTGAGTTGGTGATGAGATCAGGAAGAGCCTCTGGGTTCTTCACAGACCACCATTATAACTATAAAACGACTTGATAAGACTTCACTGAATCTCTTTGACTGGAGGAATTCCTAGGTTTGTTCAACATTTAACATTTGACCTAAGAATGGGTCATACAGTTAATATATACCGGAAAAGATATATACAGTGTTGAGTAAGAATTTTCTTATTCAAGTTCTTTTTTTTTGTGAACACAAATAAAAATGAGGGAATCAGGGCTACACAGTGAGGCAGTTGTGTGCACCTTTGCCACACATTTAGAAGGTCCTGGGTTTGAATCCCAGCTGAAGCATTTCTGTGGGAGTTTTCAAATTCTCGTCATCCATATGCGGATTCACTCCAGCTTTCTCCCACAATCCAAAAACCTCTGAATGTGTGCATGTATGGTTATTTGTCCTGTGTGTCTCTGTGTTGCCCTTCGATGCACAGGTGAGTAAATTTAAATCAGACATTCAGTCCCAGACATTTCATGTTTAGAAATCCAGGTTATGGAGGTAAAATCTCTTTGGTAGCCTAAATGTTGGACGTTTGTCACTGTAACCCATTATGTGGCTTGAAAACCTAGCTGGGGCAAACATATAACCCAACCCAGTTGTGTTAAATCTACTCAACCCCGGATATGTCAATATTTGCTCCAGAACTGGGTTGGCAAAAATAACCCAAACTTGGTTGTTTTTAACCCAGGGGTTTTTAGAGCGTGTGTAATCTCGCTATGAGGAATCCTCTGTGTTTGGGAACCTTCACCTCCTATTTTGACTGATGGACGGGTTCTTCGGCAGCTGCATGAGAACGCTCATGACCTCAGTGGATCGCTCTGTGTTGGCTCTTTGTGAATCAGATAATTGTTAACATTGTTTGTTAGTCCACAAATTTACCAAATTACATCCAAATCAAAGCATTCGTTCTGGGCGCTTAACCAGGTGCTTCCTTCCTTTTTAATTTTTGTTAGTACATGTATTTTACAAGGAGCACATAGTCCAGGACTGTGGCTGAATTTGTGTTTCTCACTGATACCACACCCAAAGAATAGAGTAAACCCCTTCTTTGATGATAAATGCTGACCAACTGCATGTACTTGTTCATGTCATTAAAAAGCACTCTTTACCTCTATTAATGATCAAAAGTAGCATTTTAGACATGATCAGAGTTAAACAGCGCAGGATGTGAATTAAATCCTTTGACATATTATTGGACATCATTGGACAAAGGTTTAGGTAAGATTCTGAAGTTTTTGCCCTTAGTCACTGAGTTAACCCACCTGAGGGGACTCCATTATCATCCAGGGAGGATATCAGACACCCTCGCAGGGAGAAGCCGCCAACAGGGGTGATGTCATCCTGAGAAGTGTCACAAGAATGGAAGAGACTGAGTCAGACATAAGGATGATGATGATGATGATGAGTTTGTTATGAATAATAGCTTCAGACTCACAGCTTTGTAACAAAGAAATGGTAACAAAAACACACACAGCTGATTTGTTTTGGTTGGGATCCACTCTGTTTAGCTCATCATATATTCAGGTTTTGAACAAATTGTGGTTTGATTTATTGATTAAGCTTAGCTTCATGTTATCTCTCATAGCACTGTGAGCCCTCACCTTGGTGGGGTCATAATAATGTAGGAAAGCAGGCTCCGAACGCAGTACAAACAGTCGCACCTTCCAGTTTTTCCTTCGGTGTCCCTGTAGTTAAAGATTAACCAGAAGATTAACCACAACTTCACAATGTGTCATAGAACCTCTTTTTTTTACCACAGGAAACAAGCAAGTTGTACATTTGGATAAAATTTTCAATGAGATATTTAGCTGTTTTACCTCTAAGAAATAATTGTTTAGTTGCTCTAAATCATAGTTTTCTAAATGGTGATATCTTGGCTAGCTTTAATGGTATTTACACAGTAAATATGATGTAACAATTAAAATGTAGAAGGAATATGTTCCAAACAGCCTGTGTCACAAAAGAGAGTGGAAAAGCTTTCAAGAATCAAATAAAGTATCAAATAAAACAGATGACAGTGAACCAGCAACAAGCACAGGTGGCTGCTTATGCATTTGCGTTTCCTTTAACTGAAAAGTCAGAACTTGGATCTTGGAATAACAGCAAACCCAACTGTTTCATATCCAAGTTTGAAATCCAGTGGGATTTGATAATTTACACTCATATTCAATTAGCTACATTTGTTCAGATGAGGCTCGTTCGTCAGATTAAAAGTACATTTTAAAAATAAAAACCTTTAAGCATGTATTAAACATCTTTTTCAGTAATCACACGTTTCCGTATTGAAATTTATTTTTTTTCATTGGTCTGGTGTAATATCACAAATTTCATGTTTTCATTGTTAGCGGAAAACCATAATTAGCAGAAATAAAGGCTTGAAAGCATCAGTATGTGTGTGATTAATCTGTACAATGCGTTTCACTTAGTGAATTGATTTGCTGAAATAAATGACTATTAAATAATATTCAAATTTATTGAATGGGTCTGTATATTCTGAGTGAGCAGCCTTCATT
Organism: Crenichthys baileyi; assembly: GCA_036173005.1. Classification (NCBI taxonomy): domain Eukaryota; kingdom Metazoa; phylum Chordata; class Actinopteri; order Cyprinodontiformes; family Goodeidae; genus Crenichthys; species Crenichthys baileyi. The sequence goes on along the minus strand of JAHHUM010000743.1, from coordinate 129,343 downwards.
GTATTTTTTCAAACCTCGGCGGCAACATGTTCACTAAAGGAGGTTGTATAGTTTTGTGTGCGCGAAAGATTTTTCAATGTACAAATCTTCAAAACAGCAAATTAAATGTGTTCACGTGCAAGGCAGCCATATTGGATTTTGAGATCTGTGTTGGTGACAAGCCTTCAACTTTATCATTTGGAATTCCAACTTGGAAGTTTGAACGACTGTGTATAAATTGATCGCAGAATAAAATCACATTCTTCAACCTGCAATGTAGTGCCAATGGAGTCCTGTAGTCCTGCTTTTTTTAAACTGCCCTATCCAAGAGTCATTGTTCATAATATTTTAGCAATTTAATGCAGGACTATTTAAGTGTGAAGAATGTTTACCTGTTTTAGCAGATATCCTCTTTTTATGACTTTACCACTCAGCTCCACTGCAGAGAGTGACCTCTCTGCCTTCACACTGCCTCTCTTCTTTAAGCTATCAGACTGGGAAGGAGCAGAAACATATAGCAAATGAAGTCAAACTCTGAATAGATTCCACATGCCTGAGCATGATAATCTGATTCAAGAATGAAAATCGGTGCATGGTTTGTCAGCACCAAGACACTAAAACTCGAGGCAACATACAAAGCCATAGAGGGCAGTCGAGTCGTCCATAAACTGCTCACTGAGGCCAGCGGTGCGAAGGGCTTCCACACTCCTTAGGCCAACGGTCCGCAGGAAGCCCTCTTCGAGCAAAGCAGAGGCCAAGGTCACAGCCTCCACACGGGTCAGAGCGAGCTGCATGAACACCAACCAGTCCACCACTGCTGAACCTGCAAGGACATCACACATTGGGTAAAGTTCCTTCCTAACACTGGATGTCCATCAATTTTTTTGCCAGTTTAAGGTTGATCTGTGCTTCTCTCTATCTAGTCCATGAGAGAATTGTTCAGAATGTGACTTTTTTACCCCATCCAAATTTAGCCTAAACAAAGACCTTAAAGTTAATCTTTCACCACATTTGACATTGTTTAGACAGAAGGCACTGCTATATTTTCTCTCCTTTAAATGACAGTTCTGTGGGGTTATTGTTAAAGAGACCCAGGGACCCTTTATCCTTTTCCTCTATTAAAAATGTCTTTGCAAGAGACACAGCACAACCGCAGTTAGAAGCAGAAGCCTGAAAAAGCAATGCAAATGCAATTACAATTACAAGAGAGAAAAATAAACTAGCAATTGATGAAATGAGAGAAGAAATGTAAATACTGAACAACAGCAGGCACAGATAGGTGCCAAAAAACAAGAATGTTGCTCATTGATTAGTGCACATAGTCTCTGGCTGAGCTAGTCTTTCCATTAACTTATCTTAAAAATGCTATTGTCAGTGTAGGTAAAACCCATAAAACATCAATTTTCTCTACCCACCTAATCTGTGCAGGATTGCAGGAGGATATGTCAATTTAGAATAGCTAATTAATCTAACCTACATGTTTTAGACTGTGGACAGAAACAATGCATGCACAAGGAGACCATGCAAATTCCAAACGAAAAAGCCACAATCATTCAAACCCAAGATCTTGTTCTGGAAGGTAACAGTATTAACAAATGTACCACAATGCATCCCACCAACACAACAATGTAGCTAAAAGGCTCCTCTGCATTTGGGAAAATAAGCTTCCCAGCCTGTGATTGCAGACCAGGTTAGACCTTTAAACATTAGAAATAAATAATGATTCACCTGAAAAGCAGTTGCTGTAATTGCTTCCTTGCTCCACATGGTTGCTCAACTTGATTCCACTGTGGACGTCATACATGGAGTCCAACACTTTACTGTAAAAGAGAGTGAAGTAACAGGCCTCAGAGAACGAGACAGTAATACAGTGAAAGAAACCTCAAACAAACAACATAAGACAGTGAAAACAAGTGTGTGTGTGGGAGCAAATGTATCAATAAGGTTTACCTCAGATTGATATTGTGTAAGTGGGATTCAGCTGGATCTTTCTGGTTCATCAGCTTCCCATTGTCAGTGGCCTGTAGCTTGTTGACTGTGGCTCTGATATCAGCAGCCCACTCATCTCTCTCCTCTCTGGAGCAAGCCTCCAAAAAATGATCCACCCCATGCTTGGTTTGGAGTTTGAACACAAGCTAGTAAAAAAAAAAAACACAGCAAGGGCACATCACGAGTTGTTCTTCAAAGTTTGGCAGATGATGGAGGACAAAACGATAAAACCCTGTGGCAATGAATGTTCTTATTACCAAAGGTGTGGAAGTGCAGCAGGTGGGGCCATAATTTTCACTCATGCTGGGTTATTTTTTTAACCCAAATGCTTGGATTATACTGTTGGGACAGAGGGTGGTAGTTTTAACCACACATTTGGTCACAATTTACTCAGTTTTAAGGTTGGAGAAGACGCTAGAAGGAGCCTGATCATTCTTCAAAGATTGCCATTTTTGAAATATTTGAAGACTTGATCACACTTTTTGGAGCCTTTTCCACAGAATGAAATAAAAAATACTAGGATAAAATAATTGCAATATAATAAAGTTAATGACCTTAACCCTGGTAATAACTTTAGTTGACACTAGAGAACAGGTTTGTGTACCTGAGATAAACAGCCAATAATTAGGCATGAATGGATATGAAATTGTAATGCTATGATAACCTTGAAATACGATACCTTCTTGGTATCAACTCAAGGAATTAAAATAAAAAAGGCTAGCATTATTTAACAGCTTTTATTTAAAACACAGTAGCTACAAACATAATATTACACATTGATGTATATACTTATAATAATGTTATTTATAGCCTTCATGTACCTTTATTTTCATTTTGATGCATAAACCAAAGCAAAATTAATGCTCGCTAAATTCTGTGGGTTTCCTAAAGAGCTTGTGAGCAGAACATCATTCATTTTTTCTTTTCTGCTTTTTATATAGAGTAACAGTGGCAGTCTAACATGCAGATATTTGCCGGTTAATTAGTCAGGCTATCAGCTCATGTGGCCATCTACTCTGTTTTTAGCTTGTGAGGTTGTAGCTTGCTAAGAGGTGAATGTTGAAGCCCTTTTATTTTTCATGCCATGACACTCGGTTTTCCACAACAGCAGAAAATTGCCAAAAGCCGCATTAGTCTTTGCAATAAACAGGGGAAAAGTGTGGGAGCCCTCATTTAGCCAGCTTTACAGCGGTGCATATCAACAGGTGGGGGAGGGGGAGCCATCTGTTACTTGCTGCCCTAGCCAGAGAAAACTGTGGTCACTCAGACACTTTCTCTGGCATCTCATTTAACAGGAATGTTATGATGACAAAATGGTCGCATATTAGCAGTATTCCCCAGAAATCAGAGTTATACGTTCATTATGAAGGTTGTTATCAAAATTCAATTTGTCTATCAGACATTATCAGGTAGTTGTCTTTATTTCTTCTTCAATCTGATAATTTTTCATGTAACATTAAGCTTAAATAAAACAAAAATCATTCAGGGCTGCAAGGTGGCACAGCTGTTAGCACTGTAGCCCACTGCAAGAAGATCCTGTACTCCACTCAACCCAGGGCCGGGTTATGAGAATAACCAAAAAAAGTAGTTTTTACCCTAACAGGTTTTTTTTTACAATTCATTCTAATAATGCAAAACATTAATAAAAACCACGGAATGGAAAATGCGATCCATCCATGTCACAGACAGAAGACACCAGATAAAGAATGTACAGCTGTGAACCATGTGTTTTCATGCTATGTCCATCTACCTTTGATGCCATGGATATTTGGCTTTATTGCATAGTTCATTATTTTCCTTTCAAAATGTTCCAAATATAAAGGTATTCGTGTTCCTGAAAAACTCACCGGCCGATTTTCATACTCCAGGAAAGGACATGTTATCACAGAGTCCTTCAGCAGGATTTTCCCTCTCTGACACGAATCCCGTTTCCCTCCTTCGTATTTGTAGTATAACAATTTATCAGGGGTCAGCATAAACCAGCGCGCCTTCCAGTTATGAACAATGTGGCCCTGGGTATACATGATCAAAACTTTTTAAATTTTAAATCAACTTTGTTATTAATAATAATAATAATAATGAAACATTCTTACCCTCTTCACAAGGAACCCCTCTCTTAGAATAGGGTTTTTCTTGTCTGTGTCCATGTTCCTTAGTGTATTCTTAAAAACAGTGATTTGCCTCTTCTTGTCTGCTTAGGTTTTTATGCTGAGGACTAATGCGTCACACAGCTCACACCCTTACACACCCCTTCTCTTTAACCCTAACCTACACTGCGAAACGGTGCAATTACTGCTCATTCACACACGATGGCGCACTCCCTCAAAAAGCCAGGATTGTCTGGAGAGGACTTCTGTAATGACCAGCTGGCACTCACTCCATAACAACTTCATTCTCAATCACTTTTGGTATGCGAGGTATTCAGATCCTTGAAATGAAACAGTTGAACAGGAACATGCTCCTCACGGATGAGTTTTCCTCCAGTTTTGATGCAAGAACAGCAGCTGGTGGTCGACCACTGTCCTCTGCAGCAGCTGGGTCCAGATGAGACAGCGAGGATGCCCAGTTAATGAGACAAACACAGAAAATAATTACTACTGTGACTGCAGCATCATGTTTTCCTTCCAAACATGTTTTTTGTTTGGTTGAACATAAAAGCATGAACAGACCAGAGGAAGAAGGGGGATGTTGCTTTCAACATGACATCTGAAGTGCTGTTGATACGCCCCAACAGCTACGCTGATGACTTTTACCTCGGATTCAGGATCCAAATAGAGTCAAATCAGAAACAAAAACCACATTTCAAAATATAGGTTTAGCTGTTGTTGCATTTTTGAATAACTTTACAAATGTAAGATGAGACCGCAACCTAAAACAAACCCCGAGTTAGACATATTGCTTAAACAGCATGCTATGAATTCTCAAATAACTTTCTGTGTGATTGGGAAAGTATTGAATAGTACTGACTTTCCCAGTACCTTGAAAAAGGGTCCAAGCCACTTGGTGTTCTAACATTTTCTCCCTTTTACAACTACAAACTTTAGTGCATTTCATTGGGGCTTTCTGTCATAATCTTTTGGGGTATATCTCTACCAATTCTTTGAACAGTGAGGACACAATGGGTCATTGTTAATGGTGTTTTATCAGAGCCACCACATCATTAGGTTCACAGATCATTCTGTATTGTTTTAGTTTTAAGTGATGAAAACATGGCCTGGTAGTTAATTACTTTTTAAAATGGTGTGAAGCGTCCTGATCAACAACAAAACAGTCAAGCTGGTGCCACAATATAGTACTTATTAGAGATAAATTGAGCTTCAGGCCCCAGGTAGGTACATTGGTTAAAAAAGCACATCAGTGTAGCACTTTTACAACACTTTTATCAGAAACTTTGTATTTTTAATGTCACTCCTGTGTACATACAGCATTCTCTTTCCAAAAAGAAACAATCAATGAACAATTAAGGCTTGAAACAGTACAAATAGTACATATTAAGTTTATTTAAATCTAGTAAGATTTGAGTCCATAGTGTAATAGTTTTTTTTTTGGCTCCATGCATTTTTGCTACTGAATAATAATAAAGCAAAATGTATTGAGCCAATGGGTACATGTGAGGTTATTTGGAGTTTGCCAACAAAGGGCTAACATCTTCTTGGCTGCAGTTTTTCCGGCTAATAGTACTTTATTTTGTGGAAAGGTCCAGTTTGATACATTTTTGTAATTATTGAGTAATAAAATTTGTGGAGAGAAGCCAAAATCGTTGTCAAGCAGTTTGGTTAAATAAGAGTAGACCATTTTCCAGAAAAGATTAACCTCTTTACTCTCCCAAAACATATGCATGTAAGTACCAATAACATTTGCACAGCATTTGTCACGTATGGGAGTAGACGCAAGTTTCATTAGATATCTTTTTTAGGTGTAAAAAAATATTTTTTTAAGGTCTATGTAAGAAATTAAGATAAATAAGTTGGTAATCATGGTTTTTTGATGAGGTTGTAATTGTTTTCCAAATTTGTCTCCAGCTTTCGTCCTCCCCATGCTCATTTAAAAACATATTCACGACATTTTCAATTTGCAGTGGTTTGTAATTAGTCCTGTTTTTATGAAGGTGTTTTACTCTTGTTTTATCGAGTCTATTCTTACCTTTTCTATCATCTCTTGACACGGGTCACTTGCAGTCAGGAGGAAGAACAGTTTGCAGGGCGTTGTTAAATAATGCAGTAAAATCATTGGCCTCCCTCTTGACAATCTTAGTGACCTCTATAATATTAGATCATTAAAGAAAGTTACAATTATTTTATTTGATCCCGGCCATCCACTTTGGGCTGAGTTTCAACTTTTGCCATCAGGATGGAGACAAAGAATGCCACTCTGCAAAACCAACAAGCTGAGGAAATCCTTCAATGCAACTGCTGTCAGACTGATAAAGTCCAGTATGTGAGAATTGTTGCTGATGAGGTTGTTGCATGTTTTTTTTTCTCTGTGTAACTGCTGACTGCAAATTGCCCTTCAGGGACAATAATGGTTAACTGAACTGAACTGAGTTTGGGTGAAACGGGCATGTCTTCATTGTGTCATTTTTCAGTTGATGCTATAACCTAGAGCTGCTTTAAACTTTTCCACATCTTTATCCCTGACATCTACCAATCCACTGAGGTGATTAAATTAAATCAGATACGGTTGGATATATTAGTTGATGACTTCCTTACACTGGATCTTACTTAGAGCCGTCAGAGAAAAGGGTACTAAGTACATACTTTTAAGATTTTTATTTGTAAACATCTTTGAAAACTACGTTTCCTTTTTCTTTCCATTTTCCGGGTGGTCTATGACACGCGATCGTAAAAAAATATATGAAGTTTGGGATTGTAATGTGGCAAAATCTGAAAAAAGTGCAATATTTTTGCAACGCACTGTAAATGCGCAAAAAAATGCTGCGCTTTTGTAGGGTCCAAAACGTGGCTTCACATTGTCTTGTTAAAAAAGGAGGCCCAGTTTTGAATCTATTGATTACTTCACCGCATGCGATGAGTTGTGTTGCATAAAAATTATTGTCTTCCTAAAAGTGTAGCCTTTTTAAAAAAATATAATCAAAAAACTGCCAACGGGTTTGGGAGATGATTTTGAGTTCATTTTAATCCAAAAAGGTCCAACTAGCTCCTCTATAATGCTGGCGGCTGAATCGGTCTTCAGATATAGTTCTTGGTCCAGTCATGACGTTTCAGCTTAGGTGGGTTGTTCACTGTTGGTCGGGTTTCAGCAATCTTTACCTTGGCCATGTCTCTGAGCACTGAACGCCTTGTACTTGTAGGTACTCCAGCAGGGGTTGCAGTTCGGGAATATGACAGCACTGGAGTAGAATGGCCTACTAATAGCTTCCTGGTAACTTTCTTCTAAAATCTTCTCAAATCTTTGCCAGTTAATTGCCATCTTTTTTCTCAACATGTTTCGTGGAGCCCTGTTGACAATCTGCAAAAAAGGTTTCAATGGTTCTGTGATCACGCCCTAATATCTTTTGCAATTTCAAGAGGACTGCTTCTCTCTAAAACATATTTTACTCTTTATTAGTCTTTTCATAGTCAGTTAAACCTATTTTTGGGCCCAATTTTCTCTCTTTTTACACAAACACACATCACCTGATATGCCTAAATCCAATAAGCAGTCAAATTCATACATCTTGGAGTTGTAAAATATGCATAGTAAATATGATATGGTCAAAATGTTAACTTGCTGAATAATTGTGTAGACAGTGAATAAATAAATGCATAAACAGCAGCTTTTGAACTGGAATTGCTTCATGCATTCTCAGCTCTCCGATCTAGGTATGTTAAAACAGGACTCTGACTGTATGATACCAGGCCTTCAACAAGTGTTTTGCATAAAATTTGGCATCTGCAGGTTAAAATATGCTGGGATAGACCACAGCCCCGGCCCAAAGTAAATGAGTTTAAGCATCCTGGGGTGAACCATTCCAAGCAATAGGCAGTGCACATTTATCTAAAAAATGGCTTTTTAAATTTGAATTGAAACTTGACATACAACTGTATCAAATTCAACCATATCATTCCGAACAAAAGTTACGTCTCTGAATAGACAGATAATGCACCCCTCTACCAAAATCTTAAAACGTACAATTTATAGTACAATATTCTATTCAGTCTTGTTTTCATATTTATTTACTTTTTTATAATATTTCAGTTATGTTTTTCTTCTTCTAATTCTAGTTTTGTTATTATAGTTGACATCTTGTTTCTTACAGACAGAAGAGATTTTAACCATCAAATATCAAGAGGCATTCAAAAACTTTAAATCAAACTTTTGTTGCTGCTCATATCTATTTTTTTAAGATAGTTTTCTTTTATTTTTAACATTATTTATGTTCCTTCAACTGTGTGGGAGTTTTTTTCTGAGTTTTAACAAGCGTGCCCAGAAAAGCTCATCTTGATGAAAAGCACCAGGAGATTTTCAGAGGATCCCTCCTCCCTTTTAAAGACTCCTGTTACGTTTTCTATCTCCCAGGGGAGGAAACCTGTAAACACAAGCCTGCAGCAATGAGGAAATGGGAATAAGCTGCAGGATCTCAGTGACAGGCAGCCAAAAGAATCTGTTAAACACAAGGAGGAAACAATCGCTCCTAAAAATCCTGCTTCGATACAGACAAGCTCTTTCTTTAGTGAGAGTCAAACAAGATTCCCTGATAGCCTACTGCTCTTATGTTAAGGTGTGTCTGGCATTTATTCTGTGTCACATTAACCATTAATCAAACATAAATTCTTCCAAATAAAGATGGTGGTGTTTTGGCATGCTAGCATCCGGAGGTCTCTGACGCAGGTTGGTCCCACATGGGGCACCCGGTTGTCCTGGTCACACGCAAACAGCCGGAGCACTCTGTGTTCAGAGTCTACAGGCTTTTTGTTCTCAGGGTGTGTATTTGCGAGTCCAAGTCCACAGCTGGTTACACGGAACAAGGCAGTCAGTCCAAAGCTTTATTGGATTGAACTGTGGACATTCCCGTTTCAAATGACAAACAGTGTTGCATGACACTTCTTCTACAAGGAACAAATGTTCTCTGAATTCACTCTTGAGATACAGAGACCAAAGTTTGAACTAAACGGAATCTTAAAGAAAAGCGAAGTTATTTATCCACTCATCATTTTTCAAATAATGAACAACCCAGTTTTCTTTAGACCACATTTTTAATCAACCAGATAAGCTGTTTCAATGATTACACTTACAATTCTGAACAAAACCTACTTTCACAACATTTAAAAAATAACTATATTAAATACAAGACTAAACATTAAGTGCCTTACAAGAAAAATGACACATCCAAAGATGACACCCCATAAGGTAGCATCAGAAAAATAGCTGTTGTCTGACCTGCCTTAAAAAGTGGGCTCCAAACATGTGGAGCTCGAAAATGTCACTGACATTCAAGAAAAACAGAGATGTACACTGCCTTGTAGGAGTTTTTATACCCCTTAAAAGTTTCATATTTTGTCACTTTACAACCATAAACTTCAATGTATTTTATTGGGATTTTACGTGGTAGAGCCACATGATTTAGTGTATAATTTTGAAGTTAAACAAAAAGAATAATTGCTTTTGTAAAAGTGCACAAATGAAAATGTGGCATGCAATAGTATTCAGCCCACTTTACTAAATAAAATTGCACGCAACCAAAATAGTGGCAGAAAACAATCACTGCTCATCACCCTCTATGCACCATCCCCACGGTGAAACATGGTGGTGGCAGCATCATGTTGTGGGGATGCTTAAGCAGGAAATGCAAAGCTGGTCAGAATAAATCCTGGAAGCAAACCTGTACGATGGGAGACTGAGGAGGAGGTTCACCTAAATATACAGCCAGAGCCCCAATGATTAGGTTTATGTAAAATCCTAATTATGTGCTAGAATGGCCCAGTCAAAGGCCAGACCTAAATCCAATTAAGAATTTGAGGCAAAAACTGAAAAATAATACAATCTCAGTGTTCTTGAGCTGCTTTGGAAAGAAAAATGGGCTAACGTTTTAGTCTCTAGATGCGTAAAACTGTTAGAAAAATACCCCTGAAGACTTGACTCAGGGGGACTTCATAAAAATGCAAGCCACACTTTTTATATTTTTTATGAAAACCAGGTTTAATGTTCCTTCTACTTCACAAACACTAGCTACTTTGTGTTAGTCTACCACATAATAGATCCTTAAAATACGTTAACGTTTGTAGTTGTCTCGGACAAAATATGGGTGAGTTTAAAAGGTGTGAATCCTTTGCAAAGCACTGTAAATGTCACTATCTTTTCATGGTCTGAGCTTTAATTGGTTTGGCTCACCCAAAAGAACTCCTTCCCGATTTTCTAAAATGAGACCACTGTCCAAAGCACGTAAACATTGTTCTAAATATAATAATAATATAACAGAATCACGTCACGCAACAGCAAAATTGCAGATCTTCATCAGCCAAATCTAATAGATTATAAAAATTGAAGAGTTTCCCCACTTGTAAACATAGATCTAACTAAACAGTGAAAAAGTTTTCACTAGAAGCAGTGAAGTGACCTAGTAACATTATATAATAAATGTTTGAGGATTTTCTTCCAGAAACGTCTGTCCTTTTTTTCGGTGCCAACACTGTGCAAAGCCTTTATTTACAGAGTATCACTGAACATCTTGACCCTCTTCTTGATTGTTAACAGCATGTTCTGCAGTGTACAGTCTGATCTGGAAACGTTGACTCTGTGCGCAGGAGTACGGCTGGCAGACTGGAAAAGTAACCAGCTAAAGCTGGGAGTGTGACGTCTGCTGTTTTTAAAATGAAGGTGGCAACAGGTTTAGGGAAGACTCAGCCGATGCCATGCTGTCACCTCTTTCTCTGGGTGAGCCATCGTGTCTTTCCACTGCTCTACGGCTTCTGGGAGAGGGCTGTCAAAGCCCAGCTGAACCTGAAACAAACAAAGAGAAATGGGTCATTCATCAGTTTCTAATGCTATGAAGGTTTTTAACTTTTTTTCTGATTTGCCCTGACAGATGTAAATCAAGTCATTGTTAGGGTTTGCCTTGCAACAGTACTTGAACTTTTTCACATTTTGTCACTTTACACCCACAAACTTCAAAGTATTTTATTTGGATTTTATGTGATAGACCAATACGAAGTAGTGCATCATTGTGAAGGGGAAGGAAAAGGACACACAGTTTAAAAACATATTGGAAATAAAAATCCTTTGGCTTCATCCTGTGGAGCATTGAGGCGGATGTGGGGGGGTGCCTGGGTTTGGGGCATTTGGGGTGTCCCTGGGCTGGGGTCGCTGGGGAGTCTGGCGCCGGGGGCTGTGACCCCAACCGAGGTAGGGGTTTGGTGGCTCTCTGGGGCGACATCTGGTGGTTGCATGCAAAGCTTTTGGGGAGCCTGTGCCAGCGGACATAGGTTACTGGCCTGGTGGCCATGGTTAGGTTCTGGTTGGGGGCGGGGTATGCGTGTCAGACCCCACGGGTGCTTGCCGCTTTCCGGGGACCTCTTGCTGGGTGAGTTTGTCCCATCTTGGTGTGGGGTTGGGGGTTCCGTTGTGGGCGCGGTGCTTGGTGGTGTCTGCCCTGTTGTGCCTGCGGGCGGGGGCTGGGGTAGCGTTGTTAGGAGCCCTTGCAGTGCTGATGCGACGCGCTTTGTGGTGGGGGCAGGATGCGGCAGGGGTGCTTGGAGCGGGGCTGTGTGTAGAGCTTGCACTGTGTGGGTGTGGCTTCGTCGGCTTTTCGGGGATGGAGCACACATGTGGGGGTGTGCCCCTGTGCTGTGGGGAGGGGATTCATGCCGTTTGGATTCGGGGGCATGTGTTCAATATCTGCGTCCTGGTTGGGGGTGGCCCTGTGGGGAAATTATGTTTGGGTTCATTGGGGGTGGGGGCACTCATGGGGTTAGGATCAGATTTTATTGGGGGCTTGGGACTGTTTCATCCTGTGGCAGCTCTGGTTGGCGGGCTAGTTTTCACCATGTAGACCCCTCTTTTCTACATGGCCCCCTCTCCGGATGAGGATTGGGGTCGTTGGGGACTGGGGTCGGGGCAAGGGGTCAAGTTCTGGGCCGGGGTTGCTCAGGTTGAGGCACCAGCCCAGGCTAGCCCAGCCCAGGTTCACGTGCTGGAACGGTCTGCCTGTCTCCACCCCCGGAGGGAAGGGGACCACCCCCTGCATCCGGGGGCTGGTTGCCCCTATGGGGTATCGGCACCTGGACCTGGGAGTATAGAGTTTGTATGGGGAGTGTTGAGTGGGTGTACGAAATCCATTGTTGTTTTTCTTTACGTCGGATGTGTTGGGTGTGAGTGTTTTCGTGTGTACGCCCGAGGGAGGGAATGTGGGTAATGTGTGATTGTGACTGTGCGTGCCTGTTTTTGTGTCAGGTTGGATCTTGGACTGTTCCCTTTCCTGGATCAGTTTAGGGCCCCCATCATATGTAGGGCCTATTTCCTCCCCACCACACTACCTGACGGTGGTTGGTGTTTCTGCCCGCTGGTGTACTTGTGGTTCTCGGTGTTCGGGGCTGGGTGCTTTGGTGTGTGCCGGCTCACTCTCGGTGGCTGCTTGCCGGGCCCTGGACCCCTGGGCTCTGTCAGGCCTCTGCTTGGGGAGGGATATGTCTTGGGGTCTTTGCTTTCTTGGTCCATGGCTGGATCTGGTCGGGCGGAGACGGCCGCACTGTTGCTGCTGGGTGGTTCTCCTGGGGCTCTCCCCTGCTCTTCTCTGGGGGGGTTGCGGTAGTCCCGGCGATGGTTCTCCTGGAGTTCCTGTGCTCTGGGGGGCCTTTGGATGTCTATGGCTCGGATCTCCTCCATATCTGTCCCAGGCCCAGGGGGCAGGTCTGTGGCTCCTCAAACTCACTCTTGCATATTTTTATGGAGAAACCTTGCATACACAAGTGTGCTCACACTCAGACCCACAGGTGTTTAGATTCAAGTGTTAACAGATACACAAATGTTCTATATTGAGCTGGATTTACCGCTAAATACATCTTGCATTCATAAGTACTGTGCAGTTTTCGGTAAAAAAGCTGGTAATATGGACGTTTCTGCAGGTGTAGAAGCAAGCAGGGTGTTATCTTGTATTCTCGCCATCCTTCTTTCTTTCCTCCATTCTATTCTCCTTCTCTCCCCTTTTCCTTTTTGACCCACCTCTCTCTTTTTCGTGCGTCTTGTTTTCTTCTTTTTCATTTCTGTCTCTGTGTCCGTAACAAATTGAAATAATCCCAAAGCAGTTTCTAATAAAGTTTCTTTTATAAATATCAAGCAGAGCTTTAAAGCGTTAGCTGTAATGCTCCACTTGTGAAAGTAAATCTCTTGGGCTCTTTCTTGGCACTCAGACAACAGTTCTGAGCGCTACTCTGCTGAACAGGACACAGTTAAAAAAATAAAATTAAAATAAAATAAAAATCAAGTGTGTTTTTCATTTGTATTCAGCCCCCTTCACTCTGTTGCCCCTAAATAGATCCCAAAACCACCTATGCCTTCACAAGTCACCTAATAAGTAAGTAGTGTTTTTAACTTAATTGCAATACAAATCCACCTTTCCTTTGAGTTTGTTAAATAACATTAGTGAACAAAGAACATCAAGAAGAACAAGGGAAACACCAGAAAGGTCAAGAATAAAGCTGGGTTGAAAGCTATTTTAGGCTATAAACTTGTATCTGATGCTTTGAAAGTCTGACAAAAAAACTGTTTAGTCTGTTCTCTGAAGGAGAATAATTTGGAGGAGCTACAGAAATCCACTGCTCAGCACATATTGTTGGCAGCATTATGATGTTGGCATGCTCTTCTTCACCAGGGATAGGGAAACTGCTCAGAGTTGATGGGAACTTAATTGGAGCAAAACACAGGGCAATACTGGAAGAAAATCTGCTAAAGGCTAGAAAAGACTCGAGACTGGTGCAGAGGTTCACCTTCCAGCAGAGCAACAACCCTAAACATACAGCCAGAGCTACAATGGAATGGTTTATCTCATAGGATATTCATGTGTTAGAGTGGTCTAGTCAAAGTCCAGACCTAATTTAAAATCTATGGCCGTCCAATCTGACTGAGCTTCAGCAACTTTTCAAAGAACGGGCAAAAATTTCAGCCTCTAGATGCACAAAAGCTTGTAGAAAAGATTTGCAGCTGTAACTGCAGCAAAATGTGATTCTAGAAAAATTAGTCATATACAAAAATGTAAATATTATTGAAAAGTTCATTTATTTTCGTCCACCACTAAGTGAAGCACATTTCTTGAAGCCTTTATTTCTGTTTAGTACCTGGTTAAATGTTGTTACTTTTAATCTGACGAACGAGCCTCATCAGAAAGCATATTCTAATTCATTGAATATGACTGTAGACTTAGAGAGACTGAATATCAATGCACACCCCACTTTTATGTGTTTTTACTTTGAAAACTATGTATCCTTTTCCTCCCACTTCAATTACGTACTGCTTTATATCAGTGTGCAACACAAAATATCAATACAATACATTGAAGTTTGTGGTTGTAATGTGACAAAATGTGAAAAAGTAAATGAGGCATGGACACTGCAGATGACTCCTACCACCAACCTAAGAATTGTTTCAGACCAAATACAGACTCTCATTGTGACAGTCTACCCTAGCACCAACCACAGAGGAAGGACTGCTCACAAAGCAAAAAGTTAAGCAATAGGTAGATCCAACCCATAAAGCCTAAGGGATCCACTACTAAGTGGCTGGGGAGAAAAGGACATACTGGCAGTAATGCGTAACCCCCAACCTCAATGTAAAAAGCTAAATGACATCATGAGTTCATGAAAACACTTAATTAAAGACTATTTATAGACTTACCTGTCCAAGACACTGTTTCCTCCTGACAGAGCTGCGGCTGTAGAGCCTAAGCGACATTGAGCAGGCGTGCTCCAGGGACGCCAACCGGAAGTGAAACGTCTCCTCCCACCGACACTGTCCGCCTGATGGTCTTAGTGCTCGCGTCTTCTTCTCAATGGCCATATGCCCCAACTGGTGCATCTCAGCTTTGACAAAAAATACTTTGGAGGAGGCAACAGAGACAAGTAAGCATACCAAGAGTCTCCTCTTTAATCATTTTACTTGATGAATATTGAAAATGCAGGTGAACTTACCCTGGGAGAGAGGAGAGGCTGACGGTGGGAGGTTTTGGGCTGCAAGGACCTTAACCTGGATGCGTCCACTGACTGGCTGAAAGAGGGTACTAAGATGCAGCTCAGAGTGACACACCTGTAAAAGCAACATAAATAATTTCTTAAAATACTTTTAATAGTACATTTCAGTTCATTAGCCAGTGGTGTTAGGTTGTGTTTTTTATGTTCAAGAGGCACTGAGTCCAACTTGTCTTTTTACAATCAATCACTGAAAAATATACACCTTGCAGACGAGAGGGGACGGAGAAAATTGGATTTCAGAGTTGAAAGGCTTCCTAACATTTCGCGCAGACGTTTCTTGTAGAAATGTTACTTTTTCTTTTTCTTGTGTTTTTGTTCACTACTCAGCAATCAATCCTGACCTCTAAAAGCTTCCACAGTAGCAGTGATTTAAACATTTTTTCTCTTTTGTGTCCAACAGATGGGTACTCGCAGAGTGAATCAAATTGTCCCGATGAGAACCTGGTGATGATTCACTGTCAGATCTCCAAAGTATGAAAACAACTACCACTGGTCAGACATGCTTCCCTTTATGAGCAAAACCACTTTCTGATTGTAAAATGGCTTGAGGTTTGACCTACTTCTCATCTCTTTAAATTACAGTATCTGAACTCTGCTTTCTTCTCTCCAATACAGCCTGGTCCACAATCTTTCTCCAAACTGAACCTCTTACTGTTTCATTTGTGACTCGCCAATTACTCCAACCAACTCGACATTATTTATGCCAGCATAAGGGTGGTCTAATAAGAAACAGTCAGTAATGTCTCTGTGTTTGCTCATTGAAAGACTTGTAAAAGACTCAGATATTCTGTTCATCATGTTTCCTTTTGGACCGTGTATCAGCTAAATCCAAAACCTTTATATTGTGGGATGCGTTATTCAGAATTAACAAATCACAACCCATGGGTTCAAACTTGCTGCAACAAACTTTTTCCAGCAAGAACAAATGGCTTACCTCTTAAAACAGATAAATCAGGAGCGAGCAGTGAAATTTTGCAAATCCTTCAGAACTAACGTTAAAAGTTATGATCTTTTACATTATAACCATCAAAAACCACCCAAAACATTACCAATATGACAAAGCAAAGCCATACCGAGGATTTGGAGGGCTGTTTGAGGTCAAGCCAGTGCTCTGATTCCTCAGAACCAAGCTGGCGCAGGGAAAGGACACACTCCGCCACAGTACGTTTCCTGGGGTTGTGTGTCTGCAGCCGCAGCACCAAGGCGCTGCACTGCAGCTGCTGCAGACTCAGTGCAAACACAAAGGTCTCCATGAAGGTGACATCCTGAAAGCAAGCAAAACATGTGAAAATCAAGCAGAGTAATTCTGTCACTCCAGGGAATTAGAAGCAATCATAAAAAAACATTTACTGTGCAAAGTCACTCTTTTCTGGAACAGGTAACTTCATTTAACATGGCCTTGCAAAAGTATTTATACCTTTGAACTTTTTCAAATTTTTTTAGCTTTATAACATAAACTTTATTGTATTATGCTGTAATTGTAAGTAATAGACCCACACAAAGTAGTGCATAGTTGTTAAGTAATAAGAAAAAGAAAATTACGTTCATTTGTATACAGACCCCATGTGAGCGAATACTTTGTAGAACCACTGTTCCTGCAATTCCAGGTGGAAGTCTTTTAAGGTCGGTCTCTACCAGTTTTGCACATCCAGCGACTGGAAGTTTTGCTCATTGTTCTTTGGAAATTTTCTCAAGCACAGTCAGGTTGGATGGAGAACATCTTTGTACAACGACTTTAGTCTTGGCACAGATTCTCAATTGGATTTAGGTCTGAACTTTGACTAGGCCATTCTAACTAGGCCATAGCTTTAATCCACAGTTTTCCAGTATTTTGTTTAGAGTCTTTGTCCTGCTGGGAAGTTGATGACTGCTCTAGTCTTAAGGTTGTCTTCCTGCAATTAGCGCCATCCATCCGCCTAACAACTCTGACCACCTTCCCTGTCTTTGTTGAAGAAAAGCGTGCCCACAGCATGATGCTGCCACCACCATGTGTCGTATATACCATTTTGCATATAGGCCAAAATGTTCAATTTTGGTATCATCTGATCTGAGTACCTTTTTCCATGTATTTGCTGAATCCTCTACAGGACTTGTGACAACAGGACTTCTTTATCGCTTTTTTATTATCGCTTTTTTAGTTAAACAGCTTTCTCCTTTCTACTCCTCCATAGAGGCCAGATTTGTGTGCTTGACTGATAATGGTGCTTGCAATAGCACCCCCCACCTGAGCTGCAGATCTCTGCAGCTGCTCCACTGTATCCACAGGCCTCTTGGCTGCCTCTCAGGTTAATGCCTTAATGCCAACTATGTGTTAAGTTGTGTTGGTCTATTACATACAATCCCAACAAAATACTCTGAAGTTTGTGGTTGGAACATGACTAAACGGAAAAACAGTAAGGATAGTATGAATAGGTTTTGCAATATGTTCAAAAATCCAGCTAATATTCAAACAAATCTACAACATTTTGTAACATTGGTACCTGATGATGCTCTTTGAGTGAGCTCTTAAATTGTATGGGTTTGGGGACAGTGATGATCGCTTTGAAGCCAATCTTCTGTTCTTCATCTGGATGGACGCTGAGGTCTGAACACTGTTCAACATATAAAACGGTAGTTTTATTAACAGGATAAAGAACTCTTAAACACAATAACCATTCTGTGGAAAAAATCATTTTCCACAAAATGTTGAACCCTAATCACAGATTGGAATCAGGTGTGCCTTTCATCCATGTTTGGCCCCTGGTTGTTGAGGAATTGTGCCCATCTATCCATTAGGCTTAAATATGTTGACACACATCTAGTAGGTTTTGCATTTTAAGCACAACCACTTTCTTTGAGACACTTTTTCTCAACATCAATCTGAACTATTCCTTTTGCTCCAGATTGTCTAAGAGAAACCTAATAGAGCACAAGGACTAGCAAAAAGGGAACCTGATTGTGGACACACAAAGGGTCTATTGAGCAAAACCACAGGAGAGAACAGTGGAGCTTTTAGTACAGAGGCACTCAAATCTTCCCTGTGTGTAACCTTACCTGAACCAGGGTGATCCACACCTGCTCCATATCTTGCTGATATCTTAGCCGGACACAGACCTTCCCCAGTTCCTGCTCGTCCCCCGACAAAGCAATAGATTCTGGAAGTGTTAAGGAAAATGAGTCATTTTATTATGAATACAGGGTTGCACTGTAACATGATGATGATGACTCAATAAAGTGGAGATAGAAAGAAGTTTGTGAAGCATTTTTGCTAAGTGACGGTGCCATACGAAGCTTTGGACAGTCAGTGCTATTAAAAACATCTTAAACATTCAAACTTCTCTTTTTAGACTTTAATATTGTAGCAGATCGGATTTATTGTGTTGGAATGACAGAAAGAGGTCCAGTTCTCAAGTAATTAAGCCAAAAAGAAAGCCTAATCTAAACAAAATTGTTACCCAGGCTACTTTCCATGGAGCCCATCATAGAGGAGGTGCTGCTGACGGTGCTGGATGTGGAGTCAATTCGCTGCATAGGAGACCAAATACAGTTAGGATAATGAGAAACAGAAAACTGCTTTTAACAGAAATTAAAGCACAGTCATCAATACACTGGATCATTACGGACTTATTCAAAATCCGTCCTGATGTAGATGCTAACTATTACAGGTCAAGTGCTGAAATCAAGACAAAGGGAAACGTTCTGCCTCAGAATGGGTTTGTCTTCTGGATCCAGAGCTATCTGAACAGTATTTGATGGAATAAATTCAATTCAGTATCATAACATAAGAAGGGAAAAAAATTGTTTGTAACTATGATTCTGTGTTGTCAAATCTTGGTAATGGCTGATTGCAATACAGAGATATTCAAGTAATTCAGGGGTGTCCAAAGTGCGGCCCAGGGACCAGTTGCGACCCTCTGAAGCATTTTATGTAGAACCCGACCAGAATTCTAAAATGAAGCAAATCTGACCTGTCAGCACAGACGGTTAATGCAAATGAGTCATTTTTATCTTTTAGAGTGACATTTTCATAGACACACAAAGTCTTAAAAAATGTTAAGTGCCACACAAATTATTTCTCATTCATTAACCAGTTTTCTGCATTTATCTTAATTTTATGTTAAATACAACCAAAAACATTCAGAAACCTTTTCTCAAAGCTGGCCTGGGTGCCAGATTTTTTTTGGTTTCAACTTCAGAATCTTGGCCGTCGTGACACAAAGTTTGGACACCACTAGTTATTGGTCTATTTACATCCATTACTTGAAAAAGACTTACAATTTGAGCATCTTTTGCTTTTCAACCTCTGGCTTTGCTGTACTTTCTATTTATATAATCATGCATGATTTATTATCAACTATAAGGCTGATCACACTGTTTCAGGTTTTACAGATATAATGCTCCTAGCCTTTTGTTCACATTATAATTCTTGTTTGCAATGTTTACCTATAGTCCGGAAAAGCTGTGCAAACTTTGCAACTATATTTACTCTCTTTTTACGAGAGTTTAAGAAAAAATGGTGTGAAACGAGATTAAATTAAAATAAAAAAAATAAAAAAATGTCTCACCTGCATGTGACCCTGAGGGCTGGTCAGATCAAGCATGGAGCTGCTCAGACGCTGCTGGTTATCCGGTTTTAGAGCCCAACCTGGATGATAAAACCATTACGCATTAAACTGGTTTCATTTCAATCTTATAGCCACTGTGATTAACTAGATTTAACCAATTTTTGTTGTATAAAGAGGAAGTATTTAGAAAGAAAACTTATCAAACACTATCTCTTGGAAGTTACATTACTAAAAAAAAAAATCACCATATGTTATTTTTAGTTTTCGTTTATTATGTATAACAAGAGATTAGGTGCAAGATAAAGATTCATGGCTCTGTTTATTGCTGGTCGTAATACAGTGTGACATGAAAAGCACACATTTTATTATTTAGGTTTGATCTTGCACAATTATATGGGAATATCTATAAACTAATAAAAGCTATAATCCTATGCTCTATTTCAGGTTGGTCCTTCCAAACTTAGAAGAAGAAATCAAGTTTTAGCTGCATGGAACAAAGGGTGGCTGGTACCTTGGCTTTGAGGGCTGTTCCTTAGTGTGTCTTGTCGGGCCGAGCCGGGGGAGATGTACGCCGACATGCTGCCCTGATGGAAGATGGACTCAGAGTTGTACGGAAAGAAACTGGTGCCCAGCAGCTCTGCTTTCCTCTCTGCATAAGTGGACCTGGCTGAGCCTGCAAACAGGTTGCAAGATTTAAACAAAAAAGTTGACCATGGACGAAGGTTAGAGTTGTTACGGTGGGGAAATAAAAGCACGGAATATAGTGGAGTGTTTTATGCAGCCACAGTGCCAGATACTCTGTAAGGTTTTTTGGACTTTGGCAACAGAGTTTGACCTTCTTAAATGTTTCTAAAAAGCAGAGATGTTTCTCCGTTTTCTTTGGCACCAAGTAGGAGTGCTGGCAGTCCCCTTGCTTTGATTTAATTAAGTCATTCACCTCAGTCCTTCAGCTTTAGTAACTGGATATCGTGGTACTGTTTTAGAATCAAATTATAGTTGAGTTTAAGCTGATTTTAATTATGATTTGCAAAACAAATGGCACAGACTATAACTTTATTAACCTTTATAAAAAATAGAGTCAGAGAAATTGGTTGGCCAAAATCCATTCTTTTCCCAATTATTAAATGGATTTTTCTTATTTTGTAAATTTTCCCTTACTGTACAGTCTCTTATTCCTATATTATGTTTTTATATGTTTTTTGTATATCTGCATGCTTATACTGCAGTTTTAATAGTGCTAACTGTGCTAACAAAGCTAACTGCTTATACAAGATGCTAAAGGCAGTTTAAAATGTCAGCTTTGTAATAATTTTGCTTTTGTCATAAAATAGCAGAAATCAAAGCGATATAAATAATTAAATAACTACTGACCTGTAACAGCAGGCAGGCCAAAGAAAAAAATTGAATGCTGTTCCTATATCTTCGCCTATTCTTGTTCTGGTTCCTAAAGAGTTGTTGAAATCAACCAAAACTGGTATGTCAGGTCATAGATTGGAAGTCAGCCACAAAATTCTGATCCATGTCTCTCTAATTAAGAGCTGTTCACATTTTTTCACAGCCTGGTGTCAACTAGCTTAAACAGTTGGATTTCACAAATGGCTCAAGATATTTAGGACTATGAGTATAAATTAAGTTGGACATTCAAATGGCAACAAACAATTGTTTTAAAGCCACGCGTTTGTTTGTTTTTTCTCGCTACAGATACACAGCAGAACAAACACCAAAAGTCCAGTTTAGTTTCTGGGTACTGAAGCATCAGCTAGACTGTAATTCAGGGTTGGGACTAGTCATCACCCAGCTTTGAGTCATCATCATCTCACATCACTCAGGATGTATACAGTGAATCTGTCAGCAGCTTTAATGACTGATACAAACAGATACTACATACTGTGCAGCCCAGGCTGTAGACTGGAGCACTGGCGATCTCGGGGTTGAATGTAAGATGTCTTGAAGGTGGGCACAACAAATGGGACCTCTCTGCCACCTGGAGGCTGCTTGGAAACAAGGTAATCTTCTGTTACCTTGCTCTTATTCCTTTCATTCAGCAGTTCTCCTGTGACCAGAATATCCTTGGGTGGCACCCTCAGTGTGATTACTTAGAAGCATAAAACCAAATCAGTCAGTCAGATCAGTGAAATCAGCTAAAAACAAGATGGTGGATCTGTTGCTGTGTAGGTCATCATTATACCTTGGGTCTCCTGTTCCTTGTTCCTCTGAGAGAGGTTCTTGCAGCAGTTTTTGAAGAACTCCATGGTCGTACTTGAATCTATATGAAACCTGAAATTGTACATGGAGGCTGGAGGTTAGATAGCAAACAGTGGGGCTGAGAAAAGCTATTTAAGAACTTTGATTTGAGCTTGTTAAAAGCCCAAACGTCCATAGGTTTCTTCACTGGTGTTTTCACGATCCTGCATTATTTTGCAAGTTTGGCACAGTAAAGCAGAGCAACAGAACCAACAAAATTCCATTTGGGGTCCCGCCTTCACCTTAACCTTTCACAGGTATAGGCTCATTTGAGTCAGGGTGGAGGGATGAAGTTTATTGTTTCGTGTTGTTTACAAGCAGCCACTGTTACAAAAAAAGGTTATGACTCTGTCATCTGCTTATAAACAGTTTCCCTGTAATATGACCTCACCTCAGACAAATTCTACAGAAATGAATTAATTAATCCTAAATAAAGACACTGCTAAAATAACTTCCCAATTTTTTACATTTTCCTTCGTACATATACAACTGCTACATTTGTACAGTTGTCTTGTGTTTATTCGGGCACTTATGAGGCTCAAAGGCCAGCAGGGGGCCCTAAGCAGTCGCAAAGTTTTCTAATGCCTCTGGTGAGCTATGGAGGGTAGTCAAAACTCAAAATTAGGCCAGGAATCTACGAAACAGGCTGGAGGGCGGAAAAGGAAATTAAAGAAATATTTCTGTGGTGTGTCAAATAAATATTCCCTTTTTGTCTTTTTCCTTAATAAATAAGCATAACGTTTCAACTCTCTCCAAACTAACTGAAGTTTGCATCCCTCAAAAAGTATTTTAAATATAACAACAATAATAATAATAATAAACTGTCTAACTGTTTTTGGAAGAACAATTGATCACTAATGATTTATTCGTTTATTTATCATGTCTATGCTGTTTGTTTGTTTTTTGTCCATTATAGCGCCGCTTTTAGATTTCTATCACTCACACCTGGCCACCAGCCCCACCTCGCTATATATGACAACATATAAACTCCTGATTCTTTATCGCTTTTTGTTGGGGCCCCATCTGGAGGCCCCCCCTGATAGCAAAGTGGAACATTTCTGATTGCTGCCACATTGACGACTCTGACTTGGTGTATCAAATATTTAACCTTTAACTTAACTGAGAAAACTGTTTAAAAAAAGAAACTCACCCCTGTCGCGTTTTCACTAAAAAGAGCTCCAAGTCGCTTCTCCCTCAGCGGGCAGTGAGGAGGGGAATGCCTCTGATCTCAGATCTGTGGTTGACTTCGAGTCGCAGCTGTCCCTCTCTCTCTCCTCCCTCTCTCCGCTCCTCCCTCCTGGCTCGCTCTGAATCTTTCCTGGACGGACGCTGACATGTGCTTCCTTCTCCGAACAGCAGCACTTTCTGTTTTAATTTTCTTTTTCTCGCTCTGTTTACCATTTATGTCTGATCAGATCTGCCGTGTTCCTCTCCTCCTCCTCCTCCCTGGATGATATGCCAACAACGTGTGTGCTGACAGAAACCTGGCCAAGAAACTTATTTTGTCATCCATTTCACACGTCTCTACACCCAAGGCGGTTCTAATGCCAAAAGTGCTCCTTTTCAGTTTTTACAACAAAAAAATACACATTCATGTAAAAATGTGTTTTGAAGAACTATGTGGCTCTGATCTGACTCCCTCTCTTCTGTGAATTAGACACACCAGTTCAGCATCACTGGTCACCTGCATTCTCCACTGATTGGGCATGCAAATAAGCAATAGAAAAACATGTTATGGATGCAATTCATTAACTTTCACTTTCTTTTGTTGTTCATTTTTTTTAAAAGGGGGCTTCTAGGAAAACCATGTCTCCCTGGAGGGTGAGCCATCTCTATAAAAAACACCATCAGCATGCATTTAACATCCCTAAATTTCATGGTTTACAAATGAGCCAACACTTAAAATCATTAAGTCACAGAATCTGATCTTCACATTATTTATCAAATAAATAGTTATTAAGCTGTTAAGACAAGGTTATTTCCCCGACTTACCTGTTAGGCCCTAGAGTTCTGTCAGTGCTTCAATACGGACTGAGTGGAGTCATAAAGGAGGGACCAATTCTGTTTGCTGTGGTTAATAGAATAAATAGAAAATGGTCCAATGATTTATTGCCAGCTACAAGGTGCATGAAATGCAACTCTACCGTGGCAAGCAGCGGAAATAAGTTAAAGCCAGTATACTTGTCAATGCTTTGAAATCCTAAATAAGTAGGATCAACTGGAATGTATATTTTCAACTTGGAATCTGTATGATTCGATTGAACTGCCTTTGTAAAGTGCCTTGAGACGACATAAAACGAATTGAATTCAAACTGAATTAAATTAAAAGCCTGAAATACTTTGAATTATTTTATTTTTGCTGTTGTTTATAAACATCTAAATGTAGGTTCATTCTTCATGAACACAACTACATATTGGAAGTTTACACATTTGTAGTCTGTGTGGAAACTTAAGCACTCTTGGGGGCCCCCAGGTGGCCTTGCCTTAAGCTTGCCTATTCTTTGGGCCGGCTCTGGGGGTGAGACAAAAGTAACCTTTTGTGATAAGAGTTGTTGCTGCCTCGTATCTTTAACTAAGAAAATATTTGCAGTTCTTTAAAAATCATTCAGACTATGCCAAATGTATTTTGAGTCATACTCATGCTGGGAATATTTGTATACTCTATTAAAACATTCTATTATAAGATCAGCATGGAAATGGCTACACTTCTACAAACCCTTGAACTTAGTCTAATGCTTAGAATGTACTGCAGCCTACTGTACTCTAAGGAATTAATGCTTTCTAATCCAAAAATTTGACCACTTGACATTCCAGAAACAGAAGATCTGATAGGCTGCTTACTATTCTGAAAATTACTAATATGTTTTTTTGGTTCCTAATCTTTTGAAATCTCATTTTCAAAAAAGGTGTAGACTTGTGTAGAGTGTTAAATATATGATATAATCCACATATTACAAAGGACCACAGCTTGAGTTTAATGGAAACTGAAACAGCCACTCCCATTATTTTGTCAACAGAACATAAGCAATATATTGGGATCTAAAAAGAAGAAAATGAGGTGGTGGTCATCACAAGGAAAGACTGAGTGGATAAATCTTAGTGGACAACAGAAATCCAGCCATAAATGGACTGAATTCTAGAGCGCTTTTCTTTGAAGCTGCATGTTTTTTTAAATAAGTTATTAGTATGTAATCCTTTGTATTTTAGCAGGCTGAGTTTGCTTAATTAAAAACCTTCTGGGAATATTTGTTAAATTAATATAACAAAAATATGGTTTTAAGCTAATGAGACATTTTACTTTCCAAACTACTAAAGTCCTGAGGTGTATTTATTATATATTACATAAACCTTTTAAAAAACAGAGTCTAGGATGCACAGATGGTCGATGTGTTGAAGTCATTTATTGCTCTAAAAGAATCTGTGACCTATATTTATTTAATGACTGCTTGTTACATAATCTCAAACACTTTTTTCCCTGGCGGGAAATGCACATGTAGCTTACTCTTCTGTTCCGATAACCTGCTTTTCTTGTTTTCAATACTGATCAGTCTGCACTCAAAATGAAGTGACGGCATTTACGGTCACTTTTACAGCTTAAATGTGGGGAGATGGATGCCCACACATAATCACCAATACTCAATTAGTAATCTGAGCCATACTGTCAGAGAGAAGGATGTATGAAATTGTAGACTATAAATAGTCCTCTGTGTCCACAGCCTTAAGAGCTCGGTATCCAGGAAACCTGACGACATTCGAGCTTAGCAATGCCTTCCCATAAGCTGATCTTGTCCGAGTCCATACTGGATGTGTTTTGATGGATGATGGTAGCAAAACAAAAGAGTATTCTCATAACAAACAAATTACACCAGTTACATGTGAGTGCAGCTGCATGACTGTCTTGTGCAGCGAGGTTTCTGTGGGACTCTCAGAAGGGGTGCTCCGACACAAATATCGTAAGCCTGATGATGGAGCTGCCTCGGAAGTTAATGACGTTGTTGACCGTGACCATCTCCAAGTCCAGCACCACCTCCTTCGGCCCTTTGATTGGCCGCGTCAGGACAAGGGTGGCGCTCACGTTACTGGTTTGCTATAAGAGTGAGGGAGAAAGGAGGAATGTGAGTAATGATGAACAGGAAACAGTGAGGTCGAACAGTTTTGGTTTACTTTTACTTTGCACAAGTATTCATAACCCATTGAAATTTTTGTCACACAGCACCCACTAACTTAAATGTATCTTATTCGGATTTTGTATGATAGACTGACATAAAGTAGTTCAGTAGAAAATTGACACATGGGTGTAACGTTTTTTTAAATGAAAATCTGAAAAGTGTGGCTGTTATTTTGTTTTTAACCCCTTTCACTGAGGGTAGCTGAGTGTAATTGAATCTCGGTGCTAATCCAGCTGTTCTGTGAAGGCCTTAGTGGTTTGTTAGAGAACATTAGTGAACAAACAGCATCATGAAGACAAACCAACACAACAGAGAGGCCAGGGACCATGTTGTAAAGAAGTTTAAAGCAGGGCTAGGTTAGTTGTGGCAGCATCATGGTGTGGGGATTATTTTCTTCAGCAGGGGCAGGGAAGCTGCTCAGAGTGGATGGGAATACTGGTGGAACTAAATACAAGGCAATCCTGGAAGAAAATGTGAAGAACATTTGATACTGGGGTGCAGGTTTAACTTGTAGCAGGACAACAACCCTGTACACATAGCCAAAGCTATGATGTAATAAGATCAAAGCATATTTATATGTTAGCTGGATTTTTTTTTTTCTGGACTTTGACTAAATCTGAGGATTTATAGCCTTGAAAGAAAAAAAAATCCAGCTGTAGATGTCCAAATCTGTCAGGGCATACTCCAAAAGAGTAATTGCAGCTAAAGATGCCTATAACATAGCAATTCATACAGATCATACTGAATACAAATTCATGCCACACTTTACAGATTTTTTTAAGGTATAAAACATTGAAAAGAATGTATCCATTTGCTTCAGCTTAACAATTATGCATTAGTGAAGTCAAAGCTATTGTCAAAGCTAGCTATTGTAATTTACAAACACTCCTCTGTTGTAAAACCCTGCCATGTTTCTCAATAATAATTTAATAAAACAAAGTGAAGCTCTGAGTGAAAGGGAACATAAGTGCATATTCCTCCATCTACTGGTGACACACTGCAAGCACCACTCAGGTGCTCCAGGTTTTCCAGCCTCCCCTATCTTGAACAAACTGTGTGCTCTTTCCATAAGCTGTCAAAGCACAAGTGTTATTCTGAAACAGAGGTTCAGCTACTGTCTCTTGTTGGATTGTTTTGTTAACATTACATTTCAAATAAGAAGACCAAAACTAACTACTTATTTTAAAAATTATTGAACTCAACATGACCCTAAAGTCTTATGTGTGCTACCTAAAATATTTCTTCTATACCTAGAATAATTCAACACTGCACAACTGGACAAATCTTGTTAACCTCTGCTTTAACCATTCATCAGCAGTGGTACATCAAAAGTATCACAATCCAACTAAGAGTTCCGAATTTCACGGGAAAAAGCTTTTAATTACTTTTATACCAAAACATAGCAGAATAATGAAGACTTTAAAGACCAAATGTTTAATCTTAGAGCCTGAAAATCTAATCTAAGGGCATAAATAAAAACTTTCCTTGCACAACACGAGCATTTGGAGCCCCGCATCGCTAAAACAAAAATAAGTTAGCTTATAAGGTCAATGATATGCCATCTGGAACCACAGAGAGCAACTGCATATCGACCTGAAAAAACAAGTGCATTGTTTTCTTGAAAAAAAAATACCATTATAAAAAGAAAAAAATTCCAGTGGATGTATGGCTGATTGCATAGAATTTGAACTGCACCTCTGTGCACCACATGTGGCATAAGAGTGAAGTCACTTCTTAGAGCCAAACAGATTGTAAGAAAAAGTAGCTGTAGATATATTTATAGAGTTTAAGTGGCATCATAGATGCTGAATATAGTTTTGACATCTATATTACGGTAGTGTGGTAAAGCTATCACAAGTAAAACATCGATTAAATATGAAAGGTAACGTGACTTTTAATAGCTTCCATTCACTGCCGCCATGTTTTACTCAACCCCCTCACAGCCGTTTTTGGGACAAACATGCTAACACATACCTGTGCAGAAAGTTAAGCAGAAAGGACATTTATTTAAAGGATTTCTGTGTTTTAAATTGCAGTTTTTGTTGCAAGGCTTCATTCATCTTGCAACAAAAACTGCAGGTGGACCTGGCTCACCTAAAAGCGCTTTAAATCCCTGGTTAGGGTGCCGGGCTGTTAGTTCTCCAAGCTACTAGCTCTCATATAGTATTTCTGCCAACTTGGTGCTTCGTATGTAATGTCATTCCTTACTGGCAACTTTCAGTTGTGCTTTCTTTCTGTTACTGCTTTTTTACACATTTTAGACATGGAAATGAATATAGGTATCAGCATCAAACTTCAACCCAATAAAAAAGAAAAATGTTGAAATAATGACAGATGGCCATTAATGTTGTAGGTTAAAAAAAAACTTTTTTGATTCATCTACATATCTAAATATCAAAGGTTCTTTGTTATTGCCTGCTTTTTGTCAGAGGTCAGCTTTAGCATATTTAGGAGTCATTTTGACACTAAGCCCCACTAATTATACAAGATAGGTCAAAGACTGATTTTGGCTGCAATTTTCATCACTAAGCTGTCATTTGTGCTTTTGCAGTAAATCTAAACAGATTGAAAGTTGCTGTTAGTACAGTTTTGTTTTTGGCTTCCTTCTTTCTTAATACATGTTAACTCCTTCTGACCCCCCACCCTCTTTTTGGATTTAATCTTCTATTCATGGACTCAGAGTGCTCACCCTCATGTAAAATTCTCGTCCACTGTTGCCCGACTTTATCTGGAAGATGTAAAAGGCGCCGGGGTAACGCGTGGTGGCCTGCATCTGGAAGATATCTGCAGGAACACTGCGTCCCGACGACAAGTCCATGTGTCGGTACAGGACAGTGAAAGCCAAGTCCCTGCAGGCAGGGTTCTCAGCCGAACACATGCACTGACTGCAGATTAGTGGACATAGGAGGTTTAGAGAAATGAAAGGTTAGATTCTGCAAAAATAAAGCAATGCGAAATTTTCAAACCGTCATGATGGGATGAAAGGATGAAAGAAAACTCACTTGTCACTAACAGCGGTGTAAGGAAGTTGACATTGTAAAGGATTCAGGCATGTATAGCCTCCCTGGAAATTGAAACACACTTGTTCTGTTGTACAGGTGTTGTTACCAGTGTCACATTCATTGATATCTTTGAAATCAAGCACACAACAATCAAAGTCAGTGAAATTTCCACATGATCAGAACCACAGCAACAAGGCATCAAGAAGATCACATAATTTAAAGGCAGGACTGGCATTTTCTCAGCTTTATTTTAAAACTTTTTTTCAAAACTTAAAGGTGCATTAGAGTGATTGTCCTCTGCAGTGAACTTTACCTTCACAGCTCCTGCTATCCTCATATAAATAATATCCAGGCGGACAGATGCAGGAGAAAGAGCCAGGGGTGTTCACACATCTGTACTGGCACAGAAACTCAGAGAAACTGCACTCGTCCAGGTCTAAATGAAATAAAAGATATAATTCAAGCAAATGTGAAATGTCATCTCACACAAAGAGTGCTTATAGGTTCTAAGAAAAGCCAGCTTTGATGCATCTGTAAGGACTTTTTTTCCAGTTCTCCTCCACCTTCCCAGTTTCTACTCCATCAATCAATCACATGCAATTAGAATGCAATGCAAACTCTGAACTATGTGCCTCACAAAAGCATTCATACTCTTAAATTTTTTTAATTTCCTCATGTTACAACAAACGTAGTTGTATTCAAAGATCTCTAATTAGTAGATAGGGTCCATATCTGTTTAGTTTAACCCCAGTGAAAATACAGCTGTTCTGTGCAGGACCCCAGATGCCGGGGAAAGAGTGCATTAACCACAGAAGCAGCCAAGAGTACTATGGTAACTGCAGACTTGATGATAAAATGGATACAGTAAAGAAAGAAAACCTGTTAGAGGTTTCACTACAACACCAACACTAAACACACAGCCAGAGCTAAAGATCAGGAGGTATAAAGATATACATTTGCAATACAATGTATATGATCTGTGAAGATGCACAAGCTGTGCCTAAATTTTATGTACATGATCAGATAGAAAAATTTTATTATATAGGAAATAAACTTGAATCAGACAGAGCATATATTTGTCTTATCTCTGCCTTGATCAATAAAGAATTATTAAAATATGCATTGAGTATTGGGAAACAGAGCAGAGGTAAAACATTTTACTCTCTATGAAGCATACTGTAAATATCCTCACCAATGCAATTTGTGCCATCGGATGCCAGCTCGAAACCTTCATCACAGTTACACATAAAAGAGCCGTAGGTGTTGAAACAGCCGTGACTGCAAGGTTCTTCTTCACATTCATCCACATCTAGTTAACAAAAGGGAATGCAGGAATATTAAAGTTTTGAAATGGCCTAATGAGTCCACAGCCCCATACTAAGGAACCAGTTCAACCCCTCCAGGTGTACTTGAAGAGATCCCACTGAAGATGAAGCTAAGGTGATACTACAAAGCTGGATATCAGCTCTACAAGTCAACCCAGGGTTACCGACTCTGGACATGGGCATGTTCATGTAAAAGAGGCGGAGCTGCAGTAAGATGACAAATCATAATAAACAGGATGAAACTGGTCACAAAAAATCAAAAAACAACAACAACAAAAAAGCTAATCATTATTGTAGCTGTTTTAGTAAAGCATGAATCTATCTGACATTTTTGTCATCAACTGTTTAATAATCTCTGTTTTAAATCCTTGCCCCAGCAGATGGAGATATTCTAAATGTTAATTCTTAATTTTAAATAACCTTTTAGAAAATATTACAATCCATGTGAGTATGAATCTAACCTTTATCTCTAATCAGAAAGTTTTCCAGCATTGGTTACCATGGTGACAGGCCCAAGTAAAATGTGTGCCAAATCTGACAGCTTAAATTTAACAGATTTGAAGAACCTATGCAAGGTAGAGCGGGATGTTGATGGACTCCGAGCAAAGAAGACTGAATGCTGAAATTAAATCGAAAGGTGTAAATCCACTTTATTGTTCTGGTTTTGTGATCCTGTAAATTCTCGTACCCTGACAGGTCCGGCCGTCTGGATTAAGAAGGAAGCCGGGATTACATGAGCAGGAGTAAGAGCCAGCGACGTTGGCACACAGTTGTTGGCAGTAACCGTAACGGCATTCATCGATATCTGGTTCAAAGGAGCAAGAGACGCTGGTTAAAAAAAAAAAAAAAACATGCACAGGCTAAATATGCACTTTCTTTACTTCACATAACATGCACACAGTGCTGCTCTTACAGAAGAAAACTAAGGCAATTAATGTCATTTCTAGGTAATGTGTAGATTTTGTTTTTAAAGGTGATCAAAATAAATGTGGCATTCTCTGTAATCAAGACTGCTCTTATGGTTTTAACTGTTCAGATTAGCTATGTTTATTATGCGCCATTTAGGAAAATTATCACTAGCCACTCAAACCACTTTAATGCATGTTTTAGAGCTTGAGAAAGCACTCCAGTAGATAATTAATTCAGTCCATCTACTGATAGAAATATTTGCTTGATGGTTGCATTCTGGATTTCTTTAAAGAAACAAAAGTAATATGCAGGTTTGCAAAGAAAACTTTAACTTCCTTTGCTAAGGTCGCTTCCCACAGAGTTTGATAGACACCACAATGCCAGCTGAAAACCAATCAAATGCAGGAAATCCTCTAAGGGGTGGGGCAGGGGGAAATGCTGTACAGGTCAGTCCGATAGCCTGCTTCTCCAATGTTAGGAGCAAACAGGATGAACTTACTCAACACAGAAGGGGGTGCTAACTCCATATCATTCAGATCACATCTGAGATAGAAAGGCTCTTTTTTAATTAGGTGTTCATGCACCACCTTCCCCTACTCCCCCTTTCAACTGTCGCCCTGGACATCTGCCCATATCAAAACTTGCCAACAGTTCCCCAAAAACTGTGCATTGTTGACTGACAACGGCGATCAGCATGTTAAATGTTTTAATACTTAAAATAATCTCAGTACCATTGAAGCACGTGTAAGAGTTGAATATTTGACCTAAACCGCTCAAAAATTGTGACTTGAGTCATATTTGTCAAAATCAAGCTAAAACAAGACAGCAACAGCAGTTCTCTCACCCTGACACTGTCCAGCTATGAGCCAGTAACCTTCTGTGCAGGAACAGGTGTAGCCACCGGCTGTGTTGATGCAGACCTGGGTGGGGTTACAGTGATGAGAGTTTGTCTCACATTCGTCAATGTCTGAAACAAAGAAAAGTGTGAAAATTCAGAGTTTAATCAGTGAGGCAGACACACAAAAGACAGGAAATAGTTTTATGAATGATTAAAGCTCAAATCAACCTGATCTGTGAAAGATTAACGCTATAACCACATTCGAGAGCATTTAATTTCCCTTTTGGATTAATAAAGTTTTTTTGAATTTTTTTTTGTTGAATACCTATCAAACGTTTAAAACCTTTTGTCCTATTACAATCATAGATTTTGTCAGGATTTTATGTAATGGACCAACACAAAGTAGTGCTGTGTGTAGCTGTGGCGTCAAGGAAAAATGAAACATACATTATTTTTAAAACAAATAATCTGAAAAGTGCGGCATGCATCTGAATATAGCCTCCCCAAATCATGGCTTTGACAGAACACGTGAATATGGTTGGATCTAAAAATCATTTAATTGTAGCTCTGCCTGTATGTTTAGGGTTGTTGTCTTGCTAAAAGGATTACCTAGACTTGAGTCCCAAGTGTTTTGCTGTCTCTAACAAGTGTCCTTTCAGGATTGCCCCGTATTTAGCTCCATTTATATTCTTATAAACTCTGGCCAGCTTACTTGTCTGCTAAAGGAGATCGCTGCAGCTCCTCCAAAGCTACCAAGGCTGCTCCTCTAAATGTAATACTCTCCTTGCCCGACCATCAGTTTAGATGGATGGCCATCTACTTTTCAATATTTTTTTTTTCAATTTTGGATGATTGATACAAAAATAATCCATAATATGTTCACAGCTTGGGATATTGTTTATTAAACTAACCATGTGTTAACCTTTTCCAAGCCATCAGTATGCCTTGGTCTTCTTGATGCTGTTTATTCACTAATGTTCTCTTACAAACATCTAAAATGGACAACAAGGTGTCCCTCCTGTCAGCTAAGAACAGCAAACTGAGGCTATAATTCACCAAAATTGGACAATAACCGACTGTAAAAATGTGGTCCAATGAGTCTTAATTTCAGCTGAGTCATTTAGATGATTAGTCTGGTCTGAATTTGGTTTTAGCAGAATAAACAGATCAGGCTGCTGCTGCTGGTATTGTGTGTGGGGGATATTTTCTTGACACGCTTTAGCCCTCCAGGTTCCAACTGGGCATTGTTTAAACACCACAGCCTACCTATTGTTGTTGGCCATGTTCATCCCGTCAAGCCCAGAGTCCACAACCCTTTGATGGTTATTTCCAGCAGGATAATACACCATGTAACAAAGGTCAAGTCATCTCAAACAAGTTTCTTGAACATGAGGCTGAGTACTGTCACTGTACTCCAGTCCGGCCTCCAGAGTCCCCAGATGTCAGTCCAATAAAATACCTTTAAAAGGAGATTCACACAATGGATGTTCAACCGACAAATCTGGAGCAACTGTATGATGTTATCATATCAATGTGGACCAAAGTCACTAAGAAAGGCATTTGACACCTTGCTGAATCGATGTTGTGAGCAATTAGGTCAACTGTGGAGGCAAAAGCAGGTCCAACCCTGTGCGGGCAAGGTGTTCCTAATAAAGTGGCTGCTGAGTGTATTTTTTTTGAGTGGTATGACAGTAAAAGGACCTCAACACAAATGCTAATTTTGTTGTATATATCCTCTTTTTCTCCACTTCACAATTATGTACTGCAGATTCATCACCTAAAATACCAAAACAATACGTTGACGTTTGTGGTTATTACATAAAACATTTCAAGGAGTACAAATATTTGTGCAAAGAACTGTTTCCAAAACAAGTTACAGTTTATTAGTTATATCTTGACATACCACTAAGGCCAAACACCTCGTTATGATACGAACCAATATTCTGCTTATATTAGTGCTGCTGAGCAGGGCATTTAACCCACCAACAGCCTCCCAGATGAAGCCACTGTCCCTTCTTCCCCTCATTTCTCCAATTGTGGTGCATGTCTTTAGTGTGAGCAGATAAGGTGGGAGCACTTTAATTTACGTCTGCTTTAAGAGCCTTCTCTGGAAACATAGCTGACATTTTTTGTTCTAAGAAAGCAGTTTAGTAATTTGGCACCTCTGCTTTCTTCTCATGTTAGTTTTGCTTCCAGTTTAGGACTTTGTGCCTAAACGTCTACAAGACATGGGATTTTATCAGCAATCTTCCATTAAAAAGTCCCCAAAGCAATCAGGTTTTTAACACCCTGTGTTAAAAGAATGCCTTTATAAACACATAATACTTGAACAAGACATTGGCTTACAATGCCTTGTTCACTTATCTTGGCTTTCTGCTCAAGATAAGTGATCTGAATACCCCTGGAGTAGCTCACACACTGTATTACAATGGACACATTTCCTTATGAGGATCCAGCCTCCATTTGTGGTTCTCAGACTGTGAAGTCACCTATCTCTAGGAAACCAGCAGTGAAAGTGGGTGGGTGTCTTTTCTTTTTTTGTTTGGACAGGCTGTTTTCATAGGTGATAACGTCTTAAGTGGGACCAGTGCCCTTTCTGCCTGCTTGGGTCACTGGCCCCCTCACCGGGGGATGACGTAGGTGGTGGAGGCCAAAAAAACGTTCGGCCACAAGCCAAGGGCATCACCTGCTAGCAGTTAGACTGAAACCCTCTCCAAAAGGCCTTCATGTGCACAACATGTGTAGACAACATACACACACCACCTGCAAGAGTGCTTCAGATCACCTCCTTATATAGGCCCATTTCATGGGCTGTTCACAAGCTGTGGGGTAGCTGTTGACAACTGGAACTGGATGCAGAGAAGACATGCCAAAAGAGATTAGCTGGAAATGCCTGAACATCCGTCACATATAGAAAAGAATAAAATGCCCTCGGGAGGAAAATATTTCCATTTGTGCTGAAACAGAGTGAATATTAATCCTCTGTGTCTGTACAAAATGCACAAAGGCAGCTGCTCCTGGTAATAGAACATATCACAGATGCTCCTCCATGATCAGAGATCACAGAGAACATTGGAAGTAATCAGGATTTACAACAAAATGGACAGAAAAAATTGTTAGTTTTAGATAAACAGCAGTATCATTTGCTTTTGAGTGTATCAGGTTTTCCCAGGGAGCTTGATCTCCGGATGTATCATTTGTTTCCTCCAGAATTGGTTAATTTCTTCTCTAATACTCCCCAAAATAGTGAACTCTATTTACTACTGTGCACTAAGCCACAATGTCCGGTTCACAGAGAAACAAAGCTGAATTCACGGCACAGAACTCTAACTTTGACCCTTGGATAGGACACCAGGTCTGACAGTGATCTAAGCCACATCATCCTACATTTGCAGCTGCAACTTCACTACTGCTGTTGTGGCTCAATGAGGAAAAATTACATTTCTGTAAATGACCCTAGAGGTATAAACAGGAATAATAAGCAGGAAATGGCCTGTACTGTTGCAGAGACATGTTCAAACAAATTTTACTGCTCTCATGGGAACCATAATCTATGTCCGGGTCAAACATTAAATATGACTTTCTAGTTTAGATGAACTGCTACAACTGAGCACAACAGAAAGAGATATAGTGTGTTGCAAATGTATTCCTATGAGTGAAGCAGAGAAAAGGGGATACATGTTTTTTTTCTTACAAATAAGTTTGCATTTGGTTTAAAGGGAGTCAACCTGTCTGTAATTTAATCTCAGTATAAATCCAGCTGTTCTGTGAAGGTTTTTGCACATCAGGAAGACCAACACAGCAGACAAGTCATGGGTGAATCTGTAGAGAATTTTAAGCAGGTTTATTAATCAGAGAAGCAGCCAAGATACAAGAGGAGCTGCAGGCATCCACAGCTCAGGTGGAAGAATCTGTCGACGCAATAACTGTTAGTTGTGCACTGCAAGAGTGGCAGGAAGAAATACATAGTTAAAAGAAAACCATAAAAAGCCCAGCTTGGCATAAGCCATGTAGGGGACACAGCAAACATGTGTAAGAAGGCGCTCCAATATGATGAGACATTTTTGACCTTAATGCAAAAGCCTGTGTATGCTGGATAACTAGAACTCCACATCACCCTGAAAACACCCACCCTATATGGTGGAAAGTGGTAGTGGGAGCATCATGCTGTGGGGATGCAAGGACAAGGAACAGGAAGATGGAATGAGGAAAATACTGGACAATTCTGGGAGAAAACATGACCTAAACATAGTCAGAGCTACAATAGAATGGTTTAGATTAATGTACACACACTGATGTGTTAGCACAGACCGGTCAAAACCTCTACCTAAATCCAATTAAGAATATGTGGCAAGACTTCAACATTGATATTCACAAACATTCTCTATCCAATCTGACTGAGCATAAACAATTTTGCAAAAAAAAAATAAAAATAGCCAAAAATTGAGCTCAGTTGTGTAAAGCTGGTAGAGGCATAACCCCACAAAGTTGAAGCTGTAAATACAGTGAAATATGGTTCAACAAAGTATGGACTCAGGGGGGCTAAACAAAAAAAACAATTTTCCAATTTTTATGTAAAAAATTTCGAAACCATCTATCTTTTCCTTTACTTCCCAATTGTGCACTACTTTGTGTTGGTCTATCACATAAAATCCCAGTAAAGTAAATTGAGGTTTTTGGCTGTATTGAAGCAAAACGTGAAACACTTTGAGATATGAATACTTTGTGAGACACTGTAAAGCTGTGACTGTGTGTAATTAAAAAAATATGCTCAGAATAAAGATGAGGGATAAACAAAATCCCTAATAAGTTTCGTTGTTCTCCTGCAGAGTGGTACCATTAGTGAAACTAATGGAAGACTGGGGCACTAAGGAAAAGACAAAGCCATGGTTTTGTTTTAGGTTCAGACAGGAAGTCAGAGTGTGTGTAATTTCTGCCCCACAGCATCATCAATCAGCAAACGATTACATCGGCACACATCAACACACACATGCCAACCTTCAGGGATGTGTGGACCTGTAATGAGTGGCCCCCACAGAGTCATGCTTGTTCTCCAAGCCAGGTCTGGGTGCAGATTTGGTGAAACATGACCTCACTTTTGGCACTCTTTTAGAGTGGTTTACCCAAACAAGGTTGTGAGCTGAATCTCTGGCAAGCCATCCCAAATTCAAAGAGAAACAGCCCATATTTGTGCATGAGCTCAGCTCTAATGCTCTCTTTTAGAAGGAAAAACAACTGCACTCTATGTATATATTTCCACCTCATTGCAGGGTTTTGGTTGATTTATCCTAAAGGACAGGAAAAGAAAAAACAGTCCCAACGCACTTTGAGGAGGCTATTTTCAACAGTTTGCTCAGACTGTACTGCCGAATAAAATTATACCATACAGGGTCTAACAAGTTATTTCATCACAGTTGGTAAAAAAAAAACAATGTTGCATTGTTAGTTTTTGATGACAGCTTTTTTTTGTTTTCCCAATATGTTATTTTAACAGACATGTTAGCAGCTTGTGAACACTTACAAATATACACTGCTCAAAAAAATAAAGGGAACACTTAAACAACACAATATAACTCCAAGTAAATCAAACTTCTGTGAAATCAAACTGTCCACTTAGGAAGCAACACTGATTGACAATCAATTTCACATGCTGTTGTGCAAATGGAATAGACAACAGGGGGAAATCTTTGGCAATTAGCAAGACACACTCAATAAAGGAGTGGTCCTGCAGGTGGGGACCACAGACCACTTCTCAGTACCTATGCTTTCTGGCTGATGTTTTGGTCACTTTTGAATGTTGGTGGTGCTTTCACACTCGTGGTAGCATGAGACGGACTCTACAACCCACACAAGTGGCTCAGGTAGTGCAGCTCCTCCAGGATGGCATATCAATGCGAGCTGTGGCAAGAAGGTTTGCTGTGTCTGTCAGCGTAGTGTCCAGAGCCTGGAGCCGCTACCAGGAGACAGGCCAGTACACCAGGAGACGTGGAGGAGCCCGTAGGAGGGCAACAACCCAGCAGCAGGACCGCTACCTCCGCCTTTGTGCAAGGAGGAACAGGAGGAGCACTGCCAGAGCCCTGCAAAATGACCTCCAGCAGGCCACAAATGTGCATGTGTCTGCACAAACGGTGAGAAACCGACTCCATGAGGATGGTATGAGGGCCCGACGTCCACAAATGGGGGATGTGCTCACAGCCCAACACCGTGCAGGATGCTTGGCATTTGCCAGAGAACACCAGGATTAGCAAATTCGCCACTGGCGCCCTATGATCTTCACAGATGAAAGCGGGTTCACACTGAGCACATGTGACAGACGTGATAGAGTCTGGACACACCGTGGAGAGCGATCTGCTGCCTGCAACATCCTTCAACATGACCGGTTTGGCGGTGGGTCAGTAATGGTGTGGGGTGGCATTTCTTGGGAGGGCCGCATGGCCCTCCATGTGCTCGCCAGAGGTAGCCTGACTGCCATTAGGTACCGAGATGAGATCCTCAGAACCCTTGTGAGACCATATGCTGGTGCGGTTGGCCCTGGGTTCCTCCTAATGCAGGACAATGCTAGACCTCATGTGGCTGGAGTGTGTCAGCAGTTCCTGCAAGATGAAGACATTGAAGCTATGGACTGGCCCGCCTGTTCCCCAGACCTGAATCCGATTGAGCACATCTGGGACATCATGTCTCGCTCCATCCACCAACGTCACGTTGCACCACAGACTGTCCAGGAGTTGGCGGATGCTTTAGTCCAGGTCTGGGAGGAGATCCCTCAGGAGACCATCTGCCGTCTCATCAGGAGCATGCCCAGGCATTGTAGGGAGGTCATACAGGCACGTGGAGGCCACACACAATACTGAGCCTCATTTTTCCACTTTAATTTTGTGTGTGACTCCAAATCCAGGCCTCCATTTGTTAATAAATTTGATTTCCATTAATGATTTTTGTGTGATTTTGTTGTCAGCACATTCAACTTTGTACAGAACAAAGTATTCAATGAGAATATTTCATTCATTCAGATCTAGGATGTTTTAATTGAGTTTTCCCTTTATTTTTTTGAGCAGTGTATTTAGCAGTTGCAAAAATTATTTTATTGTCCAGTGCTATAGTACTTTTTTGGCTTCTGTGACAGTAGTTGCAATAGTTAACATAAAAAGTACACTTATGCTCGTTGCGAGTTCAGATTTTCAGGTGATTTCCAGGTGTTTTTTTTGCTTTATAAGTTAATTTAAATGGTAAATGCACTGAGTTTATAGAGAGCTTTTCCAATCACACCAACAACGCACTTCACACTAGAGCCACAGTCACCCAATCACACTTACAAACGTACAAACTTTCACACAGCGATCTTCAGACTGCAACTTGGGGTTAAGTGCCTTGCCCAGTGACATATCAACATTTGACAGGAGGAAGGTGGAACTGAACAAACAACTTTCAAACTGCAAAACGAAGATTCTAACCTAAAGTTTCCTCCGATGTAAGCTAATAAAGGAAAGTGTGGATTATAAAAACACAGTTTACAGTATTTGTCACCACTGCGGTATTTATTTTGTGCCCTTAGAGTAAGACCTGGATCCCTGATTTAGAAATAGCTGAATTAGGTTTCATGAAAGCAGTCGGTCTTTATTATGGTTCATCAATACTGTGAAACTCATTTGATAATTAAATATTTTTAGAAAAACGTATAGAATCACCTCTCTTGGCGGATGTTCAGTCAGTTGTTTCACTTTGTTCAACAGGTCCTTGTCCTACTTTCAGAATAAAAACCTTCAGAGCACACCTCCATGAAACCTTCTGCAACCTGTAGGGTTAGCCAAGGCTCAGTACTCGGCCCATTACCATTTTCATTCTACATACTCCCTCTAGCAGGAATTACTGTCTTTTATTGAAATATCCTACAATTTTTATATGGGTTTTAAACTACACCGGTGTACTAAGTATTCTAAATTAATCAACTGATTAACTCAAGAGACTGACCGATTGATTACTATTTTAATTCCAGTAAACCAGAAATAATGATAATAGCTTAATATATACATAAGCCAAGCTATTGCCTCCTTTTGGATATCCACCAAGTCCAGTGTTTGTTACTTGGGAGTAACGTTGGATAGTGACCTAACAGTGACCACATTTAAAATACATCCCTCGATCTTGCTTTTTTCAGTTTAGGAATGTTGCTAAATTGAGACCTATTGTGCAGTGGAGAAATGATTGATGCATTTGTTTCTTTCAGTGTAGCTTACTGTAATGCACTGGTTGTTTGTGTAGGCAAAGTTTCTCTTAGACAATTACAAGTCATATAGAATTCTGCGACTAGGTTATTGACTCGATCACACAAGCAAGATCAATTAACTCCTGTTTTGTTTTCTTCACACTGACGCCCCGTTAAGAATTTACATTAAAAATGTGTCCTCAGATATAAAGCAGGGAATGGTCAGGCACCAGTGTATGTACCTAATCTACAAATTAAACATTCAGT
This sequence comes from Crenichthys baileyi, assembly GCA_036173005.1. NCBI lineage: Eukaryota > Metazoa > Chordata > Actinopteri > Cyprinodontiformes > Goodeidae > Crenichthys > Crenichthys baileyi. The sequence goes on along the minus strand of JAHHUM010000743.1, from coordinate 88,696 downwards.
TTCCTGTTCTTTCCGTACAAAAACCTAAATGTGTTTTTCCCCGCACAAAATGGATAACTGAAGGAGATCAAGCCTTTAAGCATCCTATTGTGTTGTGTTTTGCCGTTTACCTGAACGCTATTAAAAAGAAGATAAGGACCCTGGCATTAGCCTAGGGTTTTATACTGGCATCAGAATTTTTGTCTATCCATTATCTTAATCTTATTATCTTATTATCTCATTATCTTATTTATATTATATTTTTATATCACATATATTAATATATTATATTTTTATATTTTTCTTTTATGACTTTTAAGTGTGATTAGATTCAAATGTTTATGTCCAGGGATTTTTATGATTTTAATATTTGAATAATGTACAGCACTTTCGCATTTTCTGCGAGTTTTAGCGTCTCAAGTCTCTTGTGTGGGCATCAAGAGCAGTTAGAGATTCACGTGGCCAGGTCTATTACTGGCATACAGTGTTAAGGCTTGAAACTTGACATTCTGCCAAATATTGCATTCATAGAGACCTTTGTGAATGAAAGGACGCACAGGTGACAGGTTGAACACTGACATTTTAGACACCTTTCTCCTATCAGTCTGAAGCAAGGTTTGGTGATGCTAAGATTTCTTCTCAGGATGATGAGGCATCTGTCCATTGAGCAAAAGAGTGATACATATTTTCTTCAGGAAAGACAGACCAACTCAGTGAGCCAGCAAGGAGTCTCAGTATAACAGGAAATTTATGGTAGAAATGGGAAGTCAACAGTTCTATGAGAATGTTGGGATTTGACTGATGAAGAATATTGTTTTGCCATTAGTGAAGTCTCTGCTTTGAGGAATTCAAGCCATAACGAAAGCCAGAGGAGGTCCATCATCTACTGGATCTGAAATTTCTCGAGGTATGATTTGCAAGGCCAAAATACTGAGCTGTCAAATAAAATACCTTTTCATCAAAAAGTGTTTACATTTTCTGTTTTCCAGGGGTTCTCCTGGGACATTTAGTCTTACTTTCTGTTCAAAGTTCAAAGCTCCACTTAGCTTACAGTGCATAACTGCTGTCTGTTACTCACCATTACAGGTGCCATCCGTCGCAGGAGCATACCCCAAGGTGCACAGTGCACGGTTTCTCACTATGGGGTAACTTGGCTCCACGGGTCTCGCGGGAGCCGGGATGAATGTGTCCGAGACCCTGTCAGAGGGGTTCGGATAACGCAGCTCAGGCTGGACGGGGCCCACCTGTCTGTAAGGCCGATCATAATAGTCACTTGAGAGGCACTGATAACCTCCAATCCGATTGACACAGAGCATCTCTCCTTGGCAAGGTTGTGGCCAGCTGCACTCATTCACATCTGGAATGCAGAGAAGAGCGATGATAAGGACATTCCTGCAACTAGAACATCTGTGAGATGGTGGCCCGCCCAGTTTAGTATTTAGCTACAGATCCTTGCAAAAGTATTTGTTCCCCTTGAACTTTTGAACATTATTCCATGTTACAACCACAAACGTTAATTCATTTTAATGGCTTATTACACAATAGGCCATCAAACAACTAACAGCCTTCAGAATTCACCTAATTCGCTAATAGAGTCCATCCTGGTGCTATCTAATCTCAGTATAAATTCAGCGGTTCTGAGAAGGCCTTAGATGTTTGTTAGAAAATATTAGTGAATAAACAAAGCATCTCGAAGGCCAAGAAATACACCAGACAGGTCAGGGTTAACGGTGTTGTGAATTTTAAAGCAGGGCGAGGTTATAAATGCCAGAAAAGCGGTCCAAAGAGGCTCTTGGTGAGTCTGAAGGAGCTGCAGAAATATATAGCTCAGGTGGGAGATCTGTTAACAGAACAACAATTAGTTGGGCATTCCACAAACAGTAGCTGGAGGAAAGGCATTGTTAAAAGAAACCCATATAGAAAGTCCCATATACAGTTTGTTACAAGTCATGTATGGGACACTGAAACGTGACACATTCAAAGCAAACATGTGATTCTCGAACTCCTGGAGAACCAACCTCTTCTTTCTTCCAGAAGGAAGGAAGGTGTTTTTAGCTCAAACGAACCCAAGATTCGCTGAGAACCACACGTGGTCAACAAACAAGGCTTCTGCATCCTGAGGAAACTCAAGGAAGCTGGATTTGGCCTCCCAGTAGCTACCCAGGGCTGGACAGAAAAGTAGTTTAATCAGTTGGCAAGATCACTGGAACTAGCTTTCCATCATCCAGTGACATCTAAATCAGCCACTGAAGGAGCAGGACCGGAGAGATCATATGCAACCCCACCCACTCTTCTCACAGACTGTTTGACCACCTCCTTGCTTCCTTTCTTCTGAGAGAAGATTGTGCAGCGTCAAATACAGAATTTCCTGGCTCGCCTCAACCTCTTTGCTGAGGCCATCAGAATCAAGAACAGATCCCAAACAAACTTGTTCATTGTTGCAAAATTATTATTTCATTCAATACTTAATAACATTTATTTATTACTGTTTTTTTTGGGGGGGGGGGGTGTCAAAGTAGTTTGATCCATGTTTCTCGAAGATGCTCAAATCACATGAAACAAAAATGTAATTTATTGGTTGACATGCAAAACTAACACCGCACATCATTTGGAACACACCATCCATGCACGGTGGTAAAAGCATCATGCTATGGGGATGCCTCTCTTTAGATACACGAAAACAGGTGAGAGTTCATGGAAGGTGGATAAAAGCTGCAGACTGGGGTAGAGGTTGACTTTAAAGCATGACAACAAACATAAACATACAACCGTAGCTACAATGGAATGGTTTAGATCAAAGCATATTTATATGTTGGTGGCCCAGTCAAAGTCCAGACCTAAATCTAATTGGGAATCTGTTGCAAGACTTCAAAGTGTTTCTGAGACTAAACTATTTTGCTTAAAAGAAGGTGCAACAAAGACCAGTCTCTAGATGTACAAACTTGGTAGACACATACTGCAAAAGACTTGCAGCTTTAACTCCTGCAAAAGGGGGGTTCTACAAAGTACAGAGTCAGGAAGGCTGAATACAAATGCACACTACACTTTTCAGATTTGTATAAATTTTACATGACAACCATGCACTGGTTTAGGTTTGACCATCAGAAATTATACAACTAAAACACATTAGAGTTTGTGGTTGTAACAGGACAAAACGAGAATGAGTTCTAAGGGTATGGATACTCTTGCAAGACAATGCATACATGTTTCACGTCGCATTTCTTTAAATGCCACCTTAAAATATTAAATGACTCTTACCTGCACATTGTCCTAAACTGCGGTTAAATTCAAAGCCGTATGGGCAGGGCTGAGGAGAGATGATTAGAATGTGAGTGGCTGTGTCAGAATGAGATCATAACGAAGCAAGGTAGAGTTACCTGTCCATGTGCAGACTGGATGCAAAGCAGAGTAAATACCAAAGCAGCCAACATCCTGCAAAGAGGGAATTTTAGTGTTGTGAAGTCTTGTAGAGGACAACTGGCTGAAGACACAGGAGCTCGACAGAAGCATAGCCAAGTCATACAAACGCATCAACGGAGCCCGTTACGCAAAAGGTTCAGAAGGAAAAATGTCGTACTAACCTTACAGACGAACAAAACCTGAGAGCACGCATTTCCAGAGTCATTGTTTTATTGTTTCTAGTGAACTCCCTTCAAAAGGAAAGATTTAAACGACCCGTAAACCCGAATCCCAGCGGGGCTCTTTTCTATCCCCTCCAACTATGCGCCCTTACGCGAAAGCCGACACCAGGTTTTCATTAACCACTGTGTGATCGAGCTGAAGCTTCGGCACATTGACCAACTCTTGCAGGAATCCCTCGCTCGAAAAGAAACGACCCGTTTTCTGCTCGGATCTTTCGTATTTACAGACTATTTAGCAATGCAGATGTGACGGCCCCCACCGAGCACTTCTAGCAACAGCTGGATCCAATCAGGAGATCCAGCCCCCTCCAGTGAGAGCGCGCAGAGACAGCGGCCCTGCACTCACTCCGACAGGCTGCCACTGCGATGTGTCCGGGAGCTGAACGACATAAAGCACGCACTGTAGGTGTGTGTTTTCTCATGATACACATACACACCCCCACCCAGAGTTCAATGACGCCACACAGCCAATGCAACATACTTACGCCCACATCTGGATCAAAAGCAGAGTCGAGCCGAGGCATAAGCGAAGAAAGTCACACTTTAGGGCCTCCAAACCGTGGGGAGAGAGACAAAGATTGCGTGACGGGTGTGGTGATCCTCATGCAATCTGCCTTTAAATACATTCAAAGTTGTCAAGCACCATCCTCAGCATGCCATCACCTTCATCAGATCAGCTGTCTTTGCTTTGTACTTACTTACTGCTCTTCCCCAATCCTGTATGTTCAGTTCATAGTGGTGACAAGTTTATTACTGCTTCTCAAGCGGCTCAAGGGCGTGTAATATCGGTGGTTCAATTTCACCCCCCTCCCCACTCAGTGTCCGAAGTTTTCAGCTGATCGTGAAAAGTAATGAACACGTGTTGATCATGGAAAGATAGGATGATCCGAAAGAGACTAGTTTGTTTATGAGGAAGGGCACAACTTTTATATTCCCTCTGATGTACTCGTACTCGTCGTCTTCCGCTTATCCAGAAGCGGAAGAGGGGGGGGGGCAGCAGACTCAGCAGAGACACCCAGACGTCCCTCTCCCCAGACACCTCCTCCAGCTCCTCCGGGGGGAGCCCAAGGCGTTCCCAGGCAAGCCGAGAGACATAGTCCCTCCAACGTGTTCCGGGCTGTCCCCTGGGACTCCTCCCGGTGGGACGTGCCTGGAACACCTCCCGAGGAAGGCATCCAGGAGGCATCCGGTATAGATGCCCGAGCCACCTCAACTGGCTCCTCTCCATGTGGAGGAGCAGCGGCTCTACTCCGAGCCCCTCCCGAATGGCCGCGTTCCTCACCCTATCTCTAAGGGAGTGCCCGGCCACCCTACGGAGGAAGCTCATTTCAGCCGCTTGTATCCGGGATCTCGTTCTTTCGGTCATGACCCAAAGTTCATGGCCATAGGTGAGGGTAGGAACGTAGACCGACCGGTAAATCGAGAGCTTCGCTTTTCGGCTCAGCCCTCTCTTCACCACAACGGACCGGCACAGCGCCCCCATTACTGCGGCAGCCGCACCAATCCGTCTGTCGATCTCCCGCTCCATTCTTCCCTCACTCGTGAAAAAGACCCCGAGATACTTGAACTCCTCCACTTGAGGCAGGAACTCCCCTCCAACCTGAAGAGGACAAGCCACCCTTTTCCGGTCGAGTACCATGGCCTCTGACTTGGAGGAGCTGATCTTCATCCCAGCCGCTTCACACTCGGCTGCGAACCGCCCCAGCGCATGCTGTAGGTCTTGGCTAGAGGGGGCCAGCAGGAGCACGTCATCTGCAAAAACAAGAGACGAAATCCACTGGTCCCCAAACCAGACCCCCTCCGGTCCTTGGCTGTGTCTAGAAATCCTGTCCATAAAAGTTATGAACAGGACCGGTGACAAAGGGCAGCCCTGCCGGAGTCCAACATGCACCGGGAACAGGTCCGACTAAGTGCCGGCAATGCGGACCAAACTCCTGCTCCGCTCGTACAGGGACCGGATGGCCCCTAATAAAGGGCCCCTGATTCCATACTCCTGGAGCACCCTGCACAGGGCATCACAAGGGACACAGTCGAATGCCTTCTCCAGGTCCACAAAACACATGTGAACCGGTTGGGCAAACTCCCATGAGCCCTCGAGTACCCTGTAGAGGGTATAGAGCTGGTCCAGTGTTCCACAGCCGGGACGAAAACCACACTGCTCCTCCTGAAGCCGAGGTTCGACTATCGGCCGGACTCTCCTCTCCAATACCCTGGCGTAGGCCTTACCAGGGAGGCTGAGGAGTGTGATCCCCCTGTAGTTGGAACACACCCTCCGGTCCCCCTTCTTATGAAGGGGGACCACCACCCCGGTCTGCCAGTCCAGAGGTACTGTCCCCGAACTCCATGCAATGTTGAAGGGACGTGTCAACCAAGACAGCCCCACAACATCCAGAGATTTGAGGTACTTAGGGCGGATCTCATCCACCCCCGAAGCCTTGCCACCGCGGAGCTTTTTAACCACCTCGGTGACTTCAGCCTGGGTGATGAAAGAGTCCAACCCCGAGTCCCCAGCCTCTGTTTCCACCAGGGAATGCGTGATGGCAGGTTTGAGGAGATCCTCGAAGTACTTCCACCGTCCCCAGTCAAGGTCAGCAGCCTCCCACCCCCACTATAAACAGTGTTGGCAAAGCACTGCTTCCCCCTCCTGAGGCGCCGGACGGTTTGCCAGAATCGCTTCGAGGCCGACCGGTAGTCCTTCTCCATGGCCTCACCGAACTCCTCCCAGGCCCGAGTTTTTGCCTCTGCCACAGCTCGGGCCGCAGCACGCTAGGCCTCACGGTACCCGTCAGCCGCCTCAGGAGTCCCACAAGCCAACCACAGCCGATAGGACTCCTTCTTCAGCTTGACAGCATCCCTTACTGCTGGTGTCCACCACCGGGTTCTGGGATTGCCGCCGCGACAGGCACCGCAGACCTTACGGCCGCAGCTACGGGCAGCAGCATCGACAATAGATGCGGAGAACATGGTCCACTCGGACTCTATGTCTCCAACATCCCCCGGAATCTGGTCAAAGCTCTCCCGGAGGTGGGAGTTGAATACGTCCCTGGCCGAGGGCTCCGCCAGGCGTCCCCAGCAGATCCTCACTATGCGCTTGGGTCTGCCAAGTCTGTCCGGCTTTCTCCTCCTCCAGCGGATCCAACTCACCGCCAGGTGGTGATCAGTGGACAGCTCAGCCCCTCTCTTCACCCTTCTGATGATACGACAACAAAGTCGATCATTGACCTCCTGCCTAGGGTGTCCTGGTGCCAAGTGCACTGATGAACACCCTTATGCTTGAACATGGTGTTCATTATGGACAATCCGTGACTAGCACAGAAGTCCAATAACAAAACACCACTCCGATTCAGATCGGGGAGGCCATTCCTCCCGATCACGCCTCTCCAGGTGTCACTGTCGTTTCCCACGTGGGCGTTGAAGTCCCCCAGCAGAATAATGGAGTCCCCGGGAGGGGCACTATCCAGCACCCCCGACAGAAGGCCGGGTACTCCGCACTACCACTCGGCCCGTAGGCCGAAACGACAGTCAGAGACCTATCCCCGACCCAAAGGCGCAGGGATGCGACCCTGTCATCCACCGGGGTAAACCGCAACACTAGACGGCTGAGCTGGGGGGCAACAAGCAAACCCACCCCAGCCCGCCGCCTCATCCCGTGGGCCACTCCAGAGTAGAAGAGAGTCCAGCCCCTCTCAAGGAGATGGGTTCCAGAGCCCACGCTGTGCGTGGAGGCGAGCCCGACTATTTCTAGTCGATATCTCTCGACCTCCCGCACAAGCTCAGGCTCCTTCCCCCCCAGTGAGGTAACATTCCACGTCCCTAGAGCCAGCCTAAGCATCCGGGGATCGGGCCGCTGAGGTCTCCACTTTCGTCCGCCACCCAATCCTCTTTGCACCGGTCCCTCACGGTTCCCCCTGCAGGTGGTGGGCCCACTGGGGGATGGCCTCGCGTCTCTCGTTCGGGCTTGGCCTGGCCGGGTCCCGCAAGGAGCAACCCGGCCACCAGGCGCTCTCCGATGAGTCCCGACCCCAGGCCTGGCTCCAGGGTGGGACCCCGGCTCCGCAGTACCGGGCGATGTCACGTGCCTCGATTTAGTGGTCCTCGTGAAGGATTCTTGAACCGCTCTTTGTCTGACCCATCACCTAGAGCCTGTTTGCCATGGGAGACCCTACCAGGGGCATTTAAGCCCCAGACAACATAGCCTCTAGGATCATTTGAACACTCAAACCCCTCCACCACGTTAAGGTGGCGGTTCAAGGAGGGGTCCCTCGGATGTTAAAAAGCTAAATTAAAATATTTTACTTCTTTTCTTTTTCAAATTTGAAATAATATCAGGACAAATATATGTGTTGAACATCTTTTTAGATTGACAGTTATGTTAACAGGTAGGCACAAGTCGGTTCCCGGTATCATGGTACTTCAAGGTTTTTAAAAGTTATGGCTTCAAAACCACAAAAATTTTCCATTATGTTGCTCTTAAGGTTTATACGTTTAAATGAAATCCCAGAGAAAGGGCTGGAGCTTTCTCTGACTGTATGGAACAGAGCTGACCAGCATAACGTGGTGCTGCCTCTCCCCCACCTGTTGCTGCGCACAGCTGATTGAACATAAGACTGCTACACTTTCCCCTCAGCTACAAGAAAGACGAACTCAGCTGTTTGGAAATATTTCTGGTTGTGAGAAACATGGTCTGTGACATAACTAAAATAACACCAGCCATCACGCTTACTAAGGTCATGTTGTTTTAAAGCTACAGAAGCAAGTTACAAGTAACTTGACAACAGGATGGCAAACAGAGCACATAGAGCTAATTTACTATCCAATGTCAGCTTCTTATACTTGGTATGTCAAGAACAGTGGAACTACAAAAAAGTATATTCTGCGCAATAACATGAAACTACTAAACTCAGCAAGCCAAACTATACATTCTATTTAAACTCCATGGCCACTTATACTTAGCTAGTACCAAGTGGACCCACTTTGCCTTTAGGACTGTCATAATTCTTCATCCAAAGACATTGGGTCAGAAATTTTCCTGAGATTTTACCCAGTTGCTGCAGATTTGTGGGCTGCACATCTAAGATGGGAATCCACTGTTCCACCACATCCCACCACAAGATGCTCTGTTGGAGTCTGATCTGGTGACTGGAGGCCAATGGACGACAGTGAACTCATCGCACTGCTGAAGACATCAGTTTGAGATGATTTGACCTTTGTGACATGGTGAATTTATCCTGCTGGAAGTAACCAGTTAATTCTTTCTGCTTTTTTTGGTAAAGAAAAATGGGGGGGGGGGGGGGGTTTATTTGGGGGGTTGGGGGGGAAAAGGAAAACCGAATTTTTGTTGGTTTTTTTTGGGGTTACAGTTTTTTTTAAAAAAACGGACTCTCCTGTAACATTCCTTCTGCAGTGGCTGACTGATGCCGGTACAAAAACATGGGGTGGCACAGTCACACGCCGGCCTGCTATGATCCGATTACATAAAACTTCAAAATTGCGCCGTTTTTATTTTCTTTTTACATTTCGTAAATATATATTTATATTAACCATTTACACTTCTGATTATACAACTATCAAATTTCCAAAAATGCAGGCACTTGACTTCCATCGTGCCTATAACTAAAAAAAGAAACCTGCAACACCCATTTATATATATGTAACTATATGAACATAAAGAGCAGTCTAAACCCTCTGATAAACCACAGTCAGCAGCCATAATTATGCCCTACTGCATATCACAGTCTGGCTGTCTGGAAAACACAATATCTTCCAACGCCAAAAAAAAACCTTATGGTTTCAACAGATGTACTGACTCACAGAGCTTTTACTTTAGTCCTGGGTCCTTGCTGAATTGTTGAGAAGAAGTAGTAGAAGAAGAAGGAATACTAATAGAACAAGAAAATACAAGCTGGTAAATGCAAACAGGGATGAAAACTGACGGGCATGCTTCCTCTTGCAAACAGAAGCTCCACCCACGCTTTGTGCTGCACACAGTTGGTTTATAAGGTCACTTTTGTTCACAACTGGTGGGGTTCACTCTGAATATTTCACACATTTAAAGTGTTTTCATTCATTGCTTTTGGCATGGGAAGTCAATTTATGGGTCCAGACCTAAAAATATTAGAGTAATAAGCATTTTCACTCGTGTAGAAAGTTGTTTGCATAGAGAAAAATCTAACCTTAAAAATCATACAAAGTCGTTCCAGACTTTATCTTAAGCTTTGATGTATTGTCTGATCATTTATTTTTGCTCAAAGTAAAAAGAGCAGTAATAGGGAGCAGAGATGCTCAAATATCTCAGTCTTTTAATCCAGAGCTCATGTTGGATAAATTAAGACATCTGTGTGGCACTTGAAGTGGGCCCCATCACTGCTTCAACAAGTCTTTGAGCACAGCTCCAGCACTGGCCTCAGCTGAGACAGGCACAGGGGTGAAGGTGGGCAGAGCGCCGGGGATGGGCTTCATCAGCAGGTGACCTCCTGAGCCAGCAGAGCCAGAACCGGCCACCAGCGGCACTGCAGCAGAGCGAGGAGCCAGGAAAGGATTGGATTCACCCGATCGCCTAATACCAGACGCGGCTCCTATTAAGGAAACATATATTAACTTTGGAGTATTTGATTAAGTCAGACGACAGACCATCACCTTCGATTTGATCTTCATGAACAAACTGAAATTAAAATAGTGTTTTTCCTAGACAGATAATTTACCTGTGGTGTCTAAAGAAGATCCACTGGTTCTCCCAGGTGGCGGGGCACTCAGAGGCTTGATGTCATAGACCGGAAGCCTAGGCGCTGGAAGTGACGGGGTTGACTCCATCTCCAAGAACTTCACAAACATCTCTGAGAAAGACTGCAGCAACAAGGTCGAATGAATGAGCTAGTTTACAAATTAAAACGGAAAATATTCCATGAAGTAATATTAAGAGCTTCATCAGAATAGTAGTGGTAATCAGAATAAAAGCTATGTGAACATTTGCTAGTTCCGTTTAAACAAACATGTCTGTGGAAGTAGTGAAGGAAGATCCTAAAGGATACAAAGAAATGCAATCACTTTCCTGCCCAGGTGTATAAAATCCAGCACCTAGGCATACAGAATGCTCCTAAAAACATTTCTGGAAGAATAGGTCGCTCTCAGGATCTCAGTGAACGCCAGCGTTGCGCCGTGATAGGACGCCACCTGTGCAACAAGTCCTTTCATGAAACTTCCTCACTAACCACATTTTCCACAATCATCTATAAAGGGGTATGATACAGTGGAAGAGACTGGGAACAACTGAAAATTAGCCATGAAGTGAAAAGCCCTGTAATATCACAGAGTGGGTCAGCATGCTGATGCACAGAGCTCAGTAACCTTCTGCAGAGTAAATAACTGCAGACTGCCAAACTCCCCTTGGGCTTCAGATTAGTCCAATAGTTTCTCTGGAAGAATGATCAGACATTCCTATACACACTCCTAAAACTTGTTGAAAGCCTTCCCATCGGAGTTAAAGCTGTTATAGCAACAAAGGACAGGCTGACATCAAAGTAAACCCCATGAATTTATTGCTTTGGAGGCAATATTTATCATTTCTACACTTTGTTTTTCATTACATTTACGTACTTTTTTAAATTTAGGACTTTATACAAGTAGTATGTCTTATTCTCTCCTCATTTTCTCTTCATAGAAGATGTGAAGGTACGTTAAATGTAAGCTTTATATTCCATCTATACATTATATGGTTCTATGCACTGTTACTTTCAATTCTAAAGAGGTTGCAAAGCACTATCATTTATTTGCACCTTCAGGTTTCTACTGTTCTAGGTAACAGATACATACTGTGTACGTGGGTCCCGGTTTGTTTTTAACTTACTGAATTCAGCCCCTGCCCACTGGTGGACTGTTGTGGGGTATTTGGGACACTTTGAGCTCCTCTGCCTCCGAGCAAGCTTGATACCCATCCAGTAACACCGCGGCGTCCATCGTCCTCCAACATCTGAAGACAGGAGGTCAGAAAGTACAAAATAAATTCGACTGGATTGTTAAGAAGAATAAACTATTTTGATTGGGTCATTGTAACACCTGAATGTACTTTAAATTAAACCACATGATTGTAGCTGTAGTTGTATGTTTAGGGTCGTTGTCCCCAGTCTGACGTTTTTTGCAGCGTCTAACAGGGGTTTCTGTGTTTTGGTCCATTTATCTTCCTATCAACTCAGACAAGCTACACTTTCCTTGCTGATAAAACGCATCCTTCACAGCACAATGCTGCCACCACCATATTTCACTTTGAAAATGCCGTTCGGGGTGATTTGTGGAGCAGGGATTATCTGCAACAGCTTTTACATTTAGACTGAACAGTTTGACATAGGTTTCATCTGACCAGAGCCCTTTCTTCCTCTATATGACTCATGCAACTACAAACAGGATTTCTACAGTATTTTTCTGCTGCTCCTCCATAAAAAAGGTCAGAGTTGTAAGGAGCATGACTACCAGTCGATTTGCCAATAGTGTTAAACCTGAGCTATGGATATCTGCAGGTCCTCCAGAGTTCCCATAGGCCTCTTGGCTGCTTCTTGGATTAATACTCCTCTTGTCCAACCTGCCAGTTGAGACGATGAGTCATTTCATGGCAGGTTCCTTACAGTTGTGCTTCACAATATTTTCAGATGATGGATTGAACAGTGCTCTCTGAATTTGGAGTATTGTTCTAACCCAGCTTCCTCCCTGACCTGTGTGCTGTGCTCCTTGGTCTTCGTGGTGCTGCGTGTTCACTGATGTTCTCTAACACACCTCTAATGTCTTGAACAGCTGGATTTGTACTGAGATCTAATTTCAAATTTACTTATTATGTGACTTCGAAGGGCAGCTGGTTGTACTGGTTTTTGATTTAAAGGTATTATGCTGCGTTCAGACCAAACGCGGTTTGAGCATCAGGGGCGTCTGGTTTTCATGCAAAGTCTATGTGGACGCGCCTCTTGGAGCGGCGAGAGGTCCTGCGGCGCGTTTCACGAGTCCGGCGCGGCGTATCTTAAGCATAATGTCCCCGGCCCAGTTTGAAACCGCAACGATAAGTTTATCCTCCATTGTCTTTGTGGTCTTTCCGTCACATGATAAAATACATCACTACGTCAGAAAGCTGAGCTTCTCTGATTGGTTGACGCGGTTGCCGCGCCGGACTCGTGAAACGCGCCGCAGGACCTCTCGCCGCTCCAAGAGGCGCGTCCACATAGACTTTGCATGAAAACCAGACGCCCCTGATGCTCAAACCGCGTTTGGTCTGAACGCAGCATTAGAGTAAAGAGAGGTGAATACAATTCAAACCTTCAGTCTGTAAATTTGAAAACTAATTATCCTAGCAGTATTAAGCTGCACGGATCACTTCATGACAGTTAATAGACACATGAAAAGCAACTGCCACACCCAGTAAAACCAGCACAAGTCTGCTGCTTTTACTGGACTCTTGTCTTCTGTAAAGTGGAAACTTTGAATAGTATTACCAGGAGATGGAAGGAAGAGGAAAAAAAACATGCAGGGACCTTAAAGGTAATAAAAATGGTTCTTGTAAGGAACTGAAATCTCTCTTGCCCGTTCCTCTGTATGCGTTTCCCTTTAAGGGTGTTGGGTAATACTCTTTGGAATTGCTGGATGGAATCCCATAGAGCCCCCAGCCAAAACGATCTGGAAAGGATGATACTTTCTTTTTCAGGTCTGAGCTCTGAGGATTTTCAGGGGCTGCTGAAGTTAAAAAAAATAGTTTCTGGGGTTTTTCGGCTGATAAACCGGCTCTGAAGGATAAGATAAAAAGGTTGCTGTCTCATGGTATGGTCCGGGCCACCTGTGGTTGAGTATGTAAACAGTAAAATGAACCAGCAACAAGAATTAGGGACAGCCCTGTCATGAGTTGGTTAACATTGTGCTACAGCAACGTTAAATAACATCTGTAGCTTTGTTGAAACACTTTTAATTTTAAATGTTTTGCAATAAATGTCTGAAATTAAATAGGTCTGACATGAGTCCCAGATTTAAAGTTCTACCAACAAGGGTTAGGAGGCTTTCATATGAAGATGATTAGGTTTTAATTAAAGCCAAAACTCTCTGCATCTATTAGATTTATTAGATTAGACAAATAATGCTGGAATGGTTCATGTTGCACAAAGTTAGGCTTGTTTCTTGTTTCTTGGTTGTATCCAAAAGTTGTATGGCTGTAGATGTAAACCAGACAGGCAAAAATAAGTTTCAATCACTTCTCTATCTCACTCCTGGAAGCAGATTTCCAAACATGTTCGAATGTTCTTCAAATTTTTAGGGAAAAAACAAAAGTTTCACCTCGTAAATTGTTGCTAAAAAACTCTTTGGTGAAATGTTAGAAAATTTGGCTTTAAATGGGAAGTTCAGGAATATTAAGAGACAACAATACAGATCATTTCAGTCATCATTCCGACACCTTGAATAAACCACAAAAAGCAGCTATGCTTGGCTTCTGGCCTTTCTGACTGTTCATTCCTGTGTGTGTTTTTGCTTTCACCTACTCCCATTTGTTTCCTATTAATGCAGTTTGTCAGTACGGCAGATTTGTCCAATGCAACACACACAATGATGTTTGTGTGCTGCAGATACAGGAGCACAGGCTGCAGTGAATAAACAATAACTTCATACTCGTTTCTGAAATCTCTACTCTTACTAATATTAATAGTCTTAACGGTTACATATTGATCACATCCATAAACCTTTTAAGCTACTGTTTTTTTAAACATATTATCATTGACTCATTCTATTTTAGTAATAATAACTTTTATGACTCATATAGTAGCTGCACGTTTTGCATTTATTTCGAAATTTCCCTAGAATATATAACAGTTTATCATAATAAATAATGTTAAACTAGATATTAAATTATTCTGTATTCGGTTTTATAGTTGAAGTGCCCAACAGTGAAGTTGGACAGAGAAACTAGTTCCGAAATGTTTAAAAATGTAAATTTTGGTTTGAATCAGTCAAAGATTTTCTTAATTTATTTATATTTTATTCATTTATAGATTAATTTATGGCATATATGGCAAACTAAGCCAAACATTAACCACCAAGTATTACTATTATGGTTCCTATAAAAACAGCTACAGAAAATAAAGTATTTAACACTGTCCAATAATACCTCCTATTTTCAACTATCTGTAGAAACTTGAGGCATGAAAGAAAACACCATATGAGATAAAACAAATCTTTTTAATGTTAAGCTTTTATATAGTTCAAGTATTTTTTTCCCCAAGATTTTAAAGGAAATGTTGCTCAGATACTTCAGGTTAAAATGAGTCAACCAAATAGTCTGAATATGAAAACGATCGATCTCCAACCTGATCAACTTGTTCTCGGTTCAGTCCCAACACACTCCCCATGAGTCTGAGCACATCAGCGCGCTTAGTTTTAGGTGTGTGGAAGTAGCCCAAAAACAGGTTACGCATCAGTACCCTGCAGACAGAAAAACATACACAACACTGGACGGTGACACATTTCAAGGTTAAACATCTCATTTTAAGTAGCTGCGTAAATTGCACACAAGCCCTGAATAGAAGACCTGCAGTATATTTTTTCATTTCTTAATTTTACCACAAAGGTTTTATCAAGTTGACCCTTATTCGTAGAGGTTAAACTAGATTTGTAATGGAAATGAGTTAACCAGCCGTTGACCGGATCAGATGATTTTCCAACCACACTCTTCAGAGTGGGACGCTGCTACTGACTGCACAATGAGCTATTTTCAGTTTCAATGGAGTCACAGGAAGAACACAGATTTAAAACGCTAACAGATTTGCAATGCTAACCGCACTGCTCGCTAATATTGTACATTATATAATAAAATAAGTTTTAAAGAAGTAAAAATTTTAAAGGTTTTTAAAAAGTTTAAAATGTCAACTCCATAATCATCTTTCTTTTGTTTTTTAAAAATGTCAGTAAAACCTTGTAACACAGTACCTGCTCTCTCTGGGTCGCCTCTGCCCATAATACAAACAATTAATTACTGCTTGTGGCGGTAAGGCTAGAAGTTTAAGTAGTTCTTAAAAATAAATCAGCCAAAATCAATTCCTGCAGCTTCAGAAAAGCTTTACAGAAACTGAGATTCAAAAGAAAATCGGTCACAAGTTCTGCTCAATGCTTCCCCAGGTAATATTTATGTCTTCAAAACAGCTCAAAATCCCCATTTAACTGGCTTTACGAATAGCAGACGGAACATAAAGGCTCAACTTACTTGTCTATCTTTCCTTCTGTGCTGTTCAGGAGGTTCATGAGTTTCTTTTGTGCCTCCTCCAACATCTCCTGCCTCACATCCACTGCAACACAAACACAGTATAGTCATTCCACGAGAAACAGAGAAACTTATTCCTTGCTATAAAAGTCTGCAGATGTTTCAATATGTTTAGGTCACATTTAGCTGTGATATACAACAGGTAGGGCTACTTGCTTTGCATCTCTGCTTGGCACACCTACACTGGTGAACTAAAAAAACTACTTCAGAACATCTAATCTAATGGGTTTTGAATGCAATGCATATTTTAATAAAGTTTAGATTTCTCAAAAACAAAACACACACATAACAGTATTAAATGTGAACAGAAATGGCTGCCCATGGTGGAATCTAGTCATGTTTCCAGATATGCCAAAGTTAGTATATATATAGACTTGCAAAGTAAAGATAAAGGCTTGTTTCAGGACTAAACAAATTCAGTCTGAGAAGCCTGAGAACAGCAACAAAAACAGTCTGAGAATTTGCTGTGATGTAATGGTTTACCTGATAAGAGAGACGGAGAAAAATATATTTACTTTGTAAGTCAGTTTATGATAAGGGCATCCATCTCCATCCAGTTTTATGCTTTAGAGGAGCATTTATTTTGTTACATAATCTGAGAGCTCCGGTTTTAGTCCAAAAATGTTACTTGCCAATTCGTACTTTCCTTTCCTGACACTTTCTGGGCAACATACATTAACTCACTGTATAGAAAGCAATAATTTAAAGTCATTTTTCTATTTATTCGTGGTCTATAGTGAGGAAATGTGGTTGAAGGAGGTCGCTCATAGTTATTTCAGTTTGAGAGGGATCAGGATTTCGAGCAACAGCTAACTGAAAAATGGAGCAATATAAAATCATCAGCGAATAATATACAAATAAAAATAAATGTGAGATTTGAGCATTTCTATAAGGACATTGATACAAAACAGTTTGGTTATGGGTAAAAAAGAGGAGAAACTCCACCGCTTCTCACCTTGTTTCTTTAGCGCTTCAATTTGCTCTTCTTTCTGATCGATCTGATCTGTGAGACGAGACGCTGAATCTAGAGCAGCAGTGGCTTCATCCAAGTTGATCTGAGAGAAGTAAAATCACTAACTATGAACATTTCACTGCAACGTTCACTGAGCAGGAATAAGACTTTAAAGGAACCGACATGGTCTTGTGCATTTATTGTTGGCTGATTTACCTGCAGGGCAGATGCTTGATCTTCAAGGAGGAGAGCTTTTCTTCTCCACTCGTCCTTCTCCTTTTTGTGCTTCTCAAGTTCTGCCGAGTACATGGCTTTCTCCTCTATGGATAGAGATAAATAACTAATACAATAAATAGGGAAGGTACCAGAAGAGATAAAATATAGTTTCAACACAACAAAACGAGAGCTACACAGCAGCTGCTGGCATAATCATGAATCCTTCTGCTGAACTTGCCTTGTTGGAATTGCTCTAGCACCATCTGGAGGTTTGAGAGCGACACTGCATACTGCCTGACTTGTTCCTGAGAGGTTCTGAGTTGTGCGAGTGCGTCGTCTCTCTGCTTCACCGCATTGCTTAACTGTTCCTGCAGAGACTCCACCTGCATGCTGGCCTGTTGGCTGGAAAGAAGAGCAGAGAGACTTGCTGAAGCCTTCCAGCTGAGCTTGCAAGAAATAAATCATTACAGCAAGTAGTAGTTAAAAAAAATCCTCTAAATCATTGGACAAAGTTTTTGTTCATGCAAACCTGGCATTTTCCACAGCATTTGACGACGTAGCTAGTTTCTCATCCAGCAGCACCACACGCCTACGCAGTTCAGTCTCCCGGTCTTCTGCAGCAAGGGCTTCTCTTGTGTATGAATCTTCAATCTCCAACAGGTGATTGCGCAGCCTTTCCAGCTCCAGGTTGAGACGCTGCTCTTTATCCCTCGTATGCTGCAGCTGAAACCACAACAAATCTCCTCAAGCGAAACAACATCTCAGCAATAATGATTGCCTTGTTTTTTCATAAAAAGTGTGAATTGAAATATTTGCATATATTTAGTAAAATCCTGGTTTAAACGACTGCTCTCTCTCACACAGCGTGACGTCTCCTCTGCTCCTAATGTAAATAATCAATGACTGCTCTAACATTGGCAGGTTAAAGCTTTACCATAACATGAGATGGGAAATTAGCCATAAAAACTGATAGATGCATCGCTTTTATGAATCCTGTCTTAAAACTAAAGAGCACTGAATGATTGTCATCCTCTTACCTCGGACTGTAGTGCAGTGGTTTCCATTTGCTTCTGCTTAAGTGCCATCATCATCTGATCTCTCTCCTGCTGGAACATCACCGCTTTCTCCTGCATGGACTTCAGTTCATTCAGGAGTTGATTAAGTTCACCAGATTTACCCTGTGACACAAATCAACATCAGTGTATATCATTGCAACATCTATGGAAACATTTTCTGTATCAATTGTTCAAATGCTGTACTTTTTATCATTAACTGAGAAGAAACAAAGGCGTTATGTAACAAACTGACCAGCTCTTTGTCCTTGAGCATCCTCTCCACTGTGGCAGCCTTCTCGCTTATCGCGCTCAGTTCAAACTCCTTTTCTCTGAGCAGTAGTGAAACTTGCATATTTGTTTCCTGCAGAGCTCTAAACTCAGACTCCTTTTCCCGAGAGCGTGCAACTACCTGCTCGTTCTCTTCTTTCAGCTTCTTTGAATCCATCTCCAAGATGAGAGCACGCTCTTTCAGGTTGGTCACCGCCTGCTTTAACACCTCGTTGTCATTTTCACGGTTGCGCAGCGCCTCACTCACTTGGGTTAGCTGGTCTCCTTTGGTTTTTATGAGCAAATCTTTCTCCCTCACCGACCTCTGCAGGGACTCCAGTCTCTCTCGGACCTGACGAACCTCCTCGGCCTGGCTCCTCTGTTCGCCCTCCGAGGTGGACGCTGCATTGGAGAGCCGGTGGTTGTTTTCCTGAAGAGTCCTGATCAGGTTTTCTTTCTCAGCCAGCTGTGCCTGCAGAACGTCCATTTCTCTCTGCAGGTTGTTATTATTTACAGGGAAGGCATTGTGTTGGGTTTGGGCCTCAGCATTTAGAGAGAGACCACTCGATTGGGTGTCCATCACCTCAGGAGTCTGTGCAACACTATCCAGTTTACCCAGCAGCACATCCTTGGTGGTACTGAGCTTACTGATGGTCTGCTGGACCTGTGCAAGTTCAAGGCTCAAACCTCCCAGCCTCTTCTCCTTCTGCTCATAGTTATGGATCAGTCGAGCATAGTCTACAGACAGCTTGGAGCTGCAGTCGCTGTCAGCAGAGACCTGGCTCTGCAGCTTGATCAGTTCTTCATGCAGCTGTGCAGACTCATGCTGCATGTTCTTGACCGTTGTGATCACCTGCTGCTTCCACTCCTCCATCTTCTTCACCTGCTGCTTCAGTGTATCCCTTTCCTGGAGCAGTTCCTCAAACTGGTTGCTGCTGACACCCCCTGAAGCAGCACCAGGCTCTCCTCCTGTAGACTGCAGGACGGTCACCAAGGTTTGACACTTCTGAGTCAAAGCATCGATCTCTATGTCCTTCTCCCTGATAATCCGAGACAGGTTTTGGATCGTCTCCTTGAACATTTCTTGGCTTCCCGAGGAGTCGCTCATGTGGGAGAGGCGCTGATTCTCCTGCTGAAGCTTCACTAAAGCGGCTTCCTTCCCGGCCATGATGTCCACAAGACGGTGATAATCAGATCGAAGCTGGCTGTTCTCTCTTGTCTTTTCATTGAGTACAGCTAGCATCTGCTCCCTCTCCACAGCCAACGCCTGCAGCTGCTGCTGCAAATACAGGACATCCTGGCTGTGTCCCATTGAGACCTGAGCATGAAGCGCCTGGATTTCCAGATCTTTTTGCCGGATCATTTGGGAGAGTTTACCGACTTCATCATGAGAAACCACCAGCTGGTCCAGCTGCCTGGACAGTGAGAGGTTCTTCTCATTCAGCTGGCTGATCTCAGTCTCTTTCTCCTTGATCCCCCGAACCAGTTTCTCTATTTCCACCTTGGACAGGTCATGCTTCTCATTGTCGTTCTCCTGACTGAGGGACCTTGTCTTGTCCTCCTGCAGGATAACTTCTCCATGTAAAGCTCGAAGGTGGCCCTGACTCTCATTGAGGAGATCCACACTTTGCTGGAGGCAGGTTATTTCTTCATCTTTGGCATGAATGAGTCTGTCGTAATTGAGTGTGGTCTGCTCATGGCGAGTGTGGGCCAGTTCAAGCTCATTCTGCTGAGCCTGCAGGGAAGCCTGCTGCTCCTCTGACGTTCTCTTAAGGGACCGAAGTTCTTCTTCCAAACCATTCCTGGAGGACTTCAGCTGAGTAATCTCAGTCTCCAGCTCTGTAATGATTTCTAGTGTCTTGGGTTCGGCCAGAGGTTGAGATCTGCTCTGCTGGTCCTTCAGCCGATCTATCTCCTCTTTCAAATGGCTGTTCTCCTCCTTCATCCCACCCAGCTGCTTATCCTTTTCCTCCAGCGCATGTTTGAGGATTTCTTCCTCTTTGGTCATGACGGAAATTGTGTTCTCCATCTCCCTCTGTAAATCTGCAGCATTTTGTTTTAATGTTTCCACAAAGACATCCTTCTCTTGCAGCAAGTCTGTCAGCTGCTTCTGTCCAGCAACCGTGATTGAAAGCATCTCGTTGGTGTCTCTGTGGTCCGATGTCAGCTGCTCTATGTCTCTCCTCAGTTTACCGATCTCCAGATCTTTGTCCTGGTTTAGTTTGATTGCAGACTCATGCTCGGTTTGTAAAGTCGAGGCGTCCATGGATCTAGCTCGGGTCAGTTCCTCAATGGTCTGCTTGTACTGTTTTACCTGTTCTGACAGCGCTCTCTCAGCCTGTGACAGCTCACCCTCAAGCTGATTCTTCTCCAGCTTTAAAGCTTCAATACGAGTATCCTTCTCCCTTTCCATCCTTTTGAGAGCAGCCTTGTTTTCTTTCAGCTGCTTGCTTAGCTCCTCTAACTTTCTCAAGCCCTTCTCGTGCTCCTCCTTCAGCCTCCTGTTCTCCATCTTCATCTCACACTCCTCAGACATCCCCTTATCATAGGAGCTCCGCATTTCATCCATTTCCCTCCTGAGGTCTGACAGTTCCCTCTCCTTCCCTGCCAGCTCCTCAGCTCTCTGAACCTCAGCCTGCCTCTCTTCTCCTTGATCTATATCTGCTTTAGCAGCAGCTAACTGCTCCTCTCGTTCCTGCAGGGTCTTCTTCAGCTCAGCCACTTCTCTGCGTGCTTCCCGACCCTGCTCGTGTGCACGTCCCAGCGTGTCTTTCAGCTCCTTCACCGTCTGTTCCAGTTGCTGTTTGCCCATGTGCAGGTCATTAAGGGTGAATGCACTCTGGCTCATCTTCTCTTTTTGGGTCTCCAGCTCTTGCTCCAGTGCTCTTTTCTGATCCTTGTTAGTGTTGAGCTCTGCAGTGGTTCTGATCAGCTCTGCCTCAGCTTCCTTCAACTGTCCAGAGAGCTGTTCTTTCGTAGTGATTAAATGCTAAAAAAATAGTGGAAAGGAAAAAAAAAACTCCATTATATTACTTTGCTACGGAAGTTAAAAATATATATCTTTTATCTGAGAACTTTAATAGCATGCCACCCCTTGTAGAGATGTGTAGAAAAACCATTTCATTAATTCATCGTCTCCAACCGACAATTTTAAAAAAAGAAAAATACAACCTCTACTTTGAGTACATTTATTTAGTGAGGAGAAAAAAAATTCATTCCTCTTTAGACAATCTGTTTAGATCGTCCAGGGTTCTGGTTCTTATGCTCTCTTCAGCTCAGCCCACAGGATCTCTGTAGCATATTGGGAAGAGGACAGAGCTAAAAATGGAAGAAAGTTGGTGCTTGGTGAATTATTTTTCGTGTCGATTTGTGAGTGTGTTTTGGATCATTATTCTGCAAATATGTTTGGCGACCCATTTTAAGACTAAATGGTTAAAGGGTAAAAGGACTGAATTTATAAAGCCCTTTTCCAGTCCTACCAACCACTCAAAGTACTTTACACTAGAGCCACATTCACTCAGTGGCACTTTCAAATGCAACACGCTCATCCATTATACACCGATACTCAGAGTGCAACTTGAGGTTAAATGCCTTGCCCAGGGACTCATCAACATATGGCAGGAGGAAGCCAGAATTGAACCCACATGATTGTAAAACCACTTCTCTGGACTCTAACAAGGTTCCTAAAGCCTTTGGCAGAGAAACAGGCCCCCAGCGTCACACATCCTCTAATGTAATCAAAAGGACTTTAAAAAAAATCTGATCTTAGTTTCATCTGACCAAGCAAACAGTTTGGTGAAAGTCCTATTAGAGTAGCTAACCCCATATATTTATGTTTGTGATGGTAGGACATCAATGCGCATGTCTCCAAAACAATTATTTTGAATGAACTGTTAGGGGTTGCAATGATTGAACTATTTTTAACATGAGATTTTTTTTCTCCTGCCCAACAAAATGTTAAGGGTTAAATATTTCTAAAATCTTCTGTATCAGATTTTGTTGCTACAATTAATAAAAATATGCCTGCAGATGCAACAAATATAGCATCCACAAACACAGTTTGCTGAAATGAAGTCATAAAAAAAAAATCCAATAACTGTTGGTTAATGAAGGTAGAACTGCAGTCAACCAGACCTGTGTTGCTTCCTGGTTCTGTCGGTCCAACTCCTCCAGCTCGGACATGAGGGTCTCCCTTTCTTCCTCAGTGGCTCTCAGGACCTTCTCTCTCCTCTCCAGCTCTACCTTCAGATCCTCCAGGGTCTCCACATCACCAGACTCCATTAATGATCCATTACTGGTAACCATTTGCTCCTCTGCTAGTTTCAGTCTCTGCTGCAGATCGAGCTGTGAAGAGAAAACCATTCAGGAAACATTTTTTACTCTAACGGTGCAAACTGATTTTCACATCTAATAATTACTATTAATACATTTGGAGTGATCAAGCCTATAAAACTAAGCAGTTGAAACCAGATATTGACAAACACACTTACTAAAAACATAAAATCAAACACAGTGTTTCTGTTTTAGGTCAGTTAGATTACAAACATTTTTTTTTTTTGCTAAATGCCAGAATAATGCTGCGTTCCATTAACCTTGGAAGTCAGAACTGGGATGTCGGAGTTTACATCATCTCCGACTTAAAGCGTTCCAGTTTTCCTGCATGTTTTAAGTTCTTATTGCTAGCAACTGTTACAGCGGTTTTACAACAATAACGATGACAATAAACACTGTTCTACAGGGAATATCGTGCATATAACAGCATGGAAACATCTTGTCTTATAAACACTGAATAGTAGTACGTGTACGTCTGACTAAATGTTGCATAAATAATAAAGAACTGCCAAAAGCAGTCACAATAAGATGGTTTTACTTTTTACATTACGGCCAAAAATGTCCATTTCAGTTTCATCAGACCGCAGAACATGTCTCCAATAATTAAAGTCTCTGTCTCTGAGTGCATGTTTGTTTTTCTATACAGTGAACATCAACACCTGGTTTCAACTGCAACCATTAGCAGAATTTCTATATTTCTAAGTTAATACAGTATCCATCAAGTGCTATACAAAGCATCAGAGAAAGAACCGTGTTTAAACTTGCTGCTGTTTTAGAAAGGGCTAACACACCATAGTGCCATGTAAGCAATTACTCATACTTTGACAAAACAGGAAAAATGTATTATTTGTATCAAATAAACCAACCTTTTCTTGTTCCAGGAGCTCCTTTTCCTGCCTTAATGTCCCAATAATGGTGTTCAGCTCTAAGATGTCTGCATGCTCCACCTCTTCTTTTGGCTCTGCCTAAAAGTTACGTTTAATAAACATGAACAAGCAGCAAATACACAGAAAATGCAACACATTCAACTATGATTATACACAATTTACAAACGTATCACTTTTGTTCATTCTTGCCTCTGAGCAGTTCTTGAGTCTCTCCATTTCTTTTTCCGCAGCTACAAAAAAATGACATGTTACTAAGTTAAAAAGCATTGGTGAAGATGCTATTCTTGAAGATGGTTGTTTTCATGTTTAATTTATAACAATCCACTAACCAAAATCCCCTTACAAAAAAATACCTAGAGCAGATCATTTCATGCCACATTAGTGAATATATATATATATATATATATATATATATATATATATATATATATATATATATATATATAAATCCCACCTGCTAAGTTATTTCTTAAGGTTTGAATCTCGTGCTCGAATTGGGTTTTTTGCAGAGCCTTCCCCTCTTGTTCCTGGACTCGTGTCTGGAGTTCAGCCACAGAAGCCTGCAGCCGCGAGTAGTTCTGCAGCAACCCTGCGTTCTCCTCCTGGGCTTCATTCCTCTCCAGCTGCAAAGAGGCCTGTTTCTTCCGTGCATCCTCCAGACTGGCAGACAATTCGGCCAGCTGCTTCTCGCGCTGTTCTGCTGCTTCCTGCAGGGACTGTATGTTTTTCTGGAGCTCAAGCGGTTTGGAGGCATCAGATGGAGAGCTGACATGACTACCACCTGCAGACAATCATTTGGATAAGATATCCTATTTGTTTTCTCTCACATGGTAACTCCATGCCATTGTTCAGGTTAAAAAAAAAAAAAACATCCTAAAATAATAGAAATAATCTAACCGCTGTGAATCTGCTCCTCCAGTTCTTCGATCCTCTCCTCGTACTCTGCAAGCTCCTCTCTGTGACGCCTCGTGATTTCTGCCAGCTTTTGTCGCTGGGCATCCTGCAGAGCTGCCAGCTCATGCTGATGTTCATCCACCTCTCGACTCATTTCATCCCGTAACTCCTG
This sequence comes from Crenichthys baileyi, assembly GCA_036173005.1. Taxonomy (NCBI): domain Eukaryota; kingdom Metazoa; phylum Chordata; class Actinopteri; order Cyprinodontiformes; family Goodeidae; genus Crenichthys; species Crenichthys baileyi. The sequence continues at coordinate 64,027 of JAHHUM010000743.1, read as the reverse complement.
TTCCAAAAAGGTTAAAAACTTACAGTGGCATTACTTTTTAAAATGTAGATTTGTTTTAGGTAAAAATATGATCTAAACTGGCAACACAACAAGCTACAACGCTTACCTGAATAGTTCTCTGTAGTTTCAGAATCTCCCCCTGGTCCCCATTACTGCTTCCTGTGGTTGTTGACGCCTAAAACAGAGCACAATATAAACTTAATAAAAACAGTGTGTGGCCTTCACTGGTGTCGGAACTGCAAAAAACAATCATCCCCGCCTCGTCCTCCTCTTAGCACTGTAGGACAAACTATGGAATCAGAACTTGAACTGGCCATCCTGGGCTTCTGTACAACAATCTAAAATATCCACCTAGAACAGTTCCTTCTACAATCTGTTGTGTCTTCTTGTCATTTAATGAAACTAAATATGACAGACATAAGAAATTTTAAGGTATTTTGAAAAGAAAATCTCACATAAAACCAATTGTTTGAAAACATGAATTACACATTTTTTGATTACTGGAATGATTGCAGAATTCCCAAAGTCTTATCTGGATCAAAAAACCTGGGCAAATAATTCAAAACAATGATTTAACCTGTGAGATTCTCCTCCAATGTGACACCTCCGCCTCCAGGCCCATGACTTCTGTGGACAGCCTGTTGATTTCCTGCTGCGACCAAAGAACATCACTGATGTCCACTTCGTCGCTATGAAAGCCATGATGAGACCCTGCGGGACGTGTCAGGAAGGTGGAAGGAGAAGAAGAGGTGGTGGTCAGAGAGGCGGTGGTCACCGGCAGCACAGCTGCTGAGGAGGACGCAGACTGCGCTGACTGCTGCAGCTTCTGGACTTCTTCTTGGAGGCCACTTTGTCGAGCTTTTAGGTGGCTAATCTCCACCTGGGGGACATAAATTTAGACATTTGCGTCTATAGAGAGGTATTCCATTTAACTTTTCCCCTTTAAAATGTATGTACACACCTCTTTCTGTTGCAGGAGGGTTCTGTATTCGGCAGACTGTTGTTTAATCTGGATCTCTGACACCTCCAGCTTCTCCTCAACCTCAGCGTGACGTTTTTTCAACCTGTCATACTGCAACAGACAGAGAGGACACACAGGGCCACTTAAATGCATAAGATATGCAAGAACAGGGCAGAACAACTTAATAGCAGAAAAACGCAAATAGTCACTTAATTCAGTTCTAGTCAGAGTTTTAGCTTCACTCATTATGGACATAAATGCCATAATCATTGTTGGCTTTTAATGATTGATTGTGAAGGAAATCTACAACAAACATCTACAATTATCTTTAAAAACAAACAAATGCACAAGTTTGAAAATATCCATAATGTCAAATTATGCATAATGGTGCAAATATATACATACACCCCCCAACTAATGCTAAATGCAGCTTAGAAGGTTTGAGAAAAACCACCAGCTTTTTGTAGTCATCAACAAGGTCCAGGATATGTGACCACTCTGCTTTTTAAAGATAGAACAGCTCCTTTTTGGACTAAACATTAAGTGGAGTTTGAAAGCTTCAAACATATTTCTTGTTATTGTGGCCAAATGGCCTCGTCTCATCTAAACAGAAGGCATGCTTGTTCAAGTTGTGCTTAAATTTGTTGATTTTGGAGCAGGAAGTTCTTCTGATCTCCTGCTTTCAGTTCATCTTACAGTCACATTAATGTCACTTTAGACGGTGACACTGACGCTCCAGCAGCTTCAAGGGTTGTCCTTGAAAAGTATAACCAATTTTATTTCATCTGAGGGTGATAGTTTGGGTCAGATTATGGGTGTCTCAGCAGCACAATGATCCCAAACAAGGGATGGGTACCGAATTCGGTACTTTTATAGGTACTGACCGAATTAGTACTACAGAGTACCTATTCACGTAAAATCAAACGGTACCATGTCTCGGTACCTAAATGCATCTTTGTAACAATAAGGGAGTGGAAGAGTGGGTGATTTTCCATGCTGGAGAGCATTGTGTGCACAAAGGGGTACCGTCAGACAAAGTCAGCATGGCTGAGAGAAAGCTCTCGAAAGTATGGCTCCAGATTTCAAAATGCGATGCAGATTACACTGCAATATTTGTGAAGTGAAGTGCAAACCCAGCGGTGGGAATACTTCTAATCTGAGGAAGCACCTGGTTAAGCACCAGATTTTTCTCAAGGCCGAAGAGACAATTTTCATCAGCCTCAGATCTATGGCTACAACTCCTGCATTCGGCACCGTTAGCTCGCCTGCATCCGTTAGCGACTCGTCGTCTGCAGCCAGAAACATGGGAGAAGAAATGCTTGAAACAACTCAGATGTTACAATACAAACAGCTGGATGTTGTTTTGATATATTCATTAAAGTTTTTATATTGAGAAATAAATATGTTAAATTGAAACATGTTGAGATTTTATTATTAAACATATTAAAATGTGTTACCACAAACACACAAAAGTACAGAAAATTGGTAACGCCAAGTACTAATACAAATCCCAGGTACCGGGTATTGGTACCGTATAGGTTCAAATGTGAAAGGTTCCCATCCCTAGACCAAACACTTTAAAAACTGGTGCTGGGAAGCTTCCTGAACCTCTACAGTCTAGAAAATGAATGGATTATCTTAAAAAGCATGGTCTGCGCCCCAAAACCTTCTAATTTAAAAGTGTTCCACCATCCTGATAAGAGGAGTGATGAAATATCCAGCCAACATTGTACCATGAGCTAGTTGCTGGCAGCAATAAGCATGCGTTTTTTCTACAACTAAGGAAGGGATATTAATTCCAATATTACTGGAGGTGTATTTATATATTTGAGCCTGTGCCTAAAATTTAGACAATAAGATGATAACATAATTCTAAATCTTTTTTCCCAAAAATTACTGAAGTTGTAAGAACAATTTAAATGAATCACTGAAACCCCAAAATCAGTGTTAGATTCACACTAAATACTCACCAGATTTGTATGTTAAACAATTTTTCTTTTGGTCTCTACCTAAAATCTGCTGTCCTTATTATCTCAGAGCACGTCCCTGTATTATCACTGGTACTCCAAGTCCATTTTTACCCTGTAGAGGCCTACATTTTTGAGATTTACGTTACACAAAGCATTCAGCAAATCGTTTCCCTGTTTCAAATCCCAATGACATTTCACAAAACAGCTGGTTACTTTGTTTTCCAGCAGCTGCTGTTAAAAAAAGCTGCTTATGTTGTGTTACACTTGCTGGCAGCTATTTTTAGGTATGGATTATTGCACATTTGAGGTTTGAATTAATCAACATTTCTTACTGAAACACCTGTTAAATCACTGTCATCTTTCTACTTAGTTAGGCTTGAACTTCTACTGGCACAAGTGAAACTGTTCTGTGAGAAGGTGAGAAAAAGAGAAAAATCTGACCTCTGATTTTTGAGCAGCGAATGCAGCCTCAACCTCAGCCAACTTGGAATTAGACACGTGTAGTTCTGTGGCAGCATCTGTGGTCATAAGGAAAGCCATTAGCACAGGAACAACAATTTCAATAGAAAATGATGAATGAGTCAGTGCAATGCAGCACACACTGAATAAAGGTCTAGTCAGAAAACCTGTTCCTCTAACCACACGGTAAATAACTAAAACTTACTAATTTTACTTCACATTTATATTTGTCCACATTATTTCTCAACAGGATGTCTGAAGGAAAGACTGGATTCATAAATACTGACCTTAAAACACAAAATGTTTGAAAGAAACATTTTTTTGGCTCTGCCAGTAATGCCAATCGGCTTAATCAGATCCACGGAAAAAACAAACACTTTACAGGTCAGCAGGCCAACATTACGGTCATGTTAAAGTAGTAATGTGAGCCAACAGCTTCACAAAACCAGCCATCACTCAATATACGTTACAATACAACTTGATATACCCTTAATATGCTGAAGTAATTGGAGAATTTTCACATTTTGTTACATTACAGCCTCAAACGTTTCTATATTTTATTGGGATTTTAGGAGCTAGCTAGACCAACACATGGTAGTGCATAGTTAGGAAGTTTGGGAAATGTTACATGGCGTTCCAGTTTCTTTATTAAAAAAAAATCTGAAAAGCATGGCATGTGTTTTCAATCAGCCCTCCTGAGTTAATCGTCTGCAGAACAGCTGCAGGTCTTTTGACGTCTGTCTCCATCAGTTCTGCACATTTGGAGATTTTTGTTCTTTGCGTGTCTGGGAACCAGGATTTCAAGTCATGCCACTGATTCCCCATTGGATTTAGATCCGGGCTTTGACTGGGCCATTCCTGTACATGAAGACATTTTTATTCATCGTCTTCTCCAGCCTCTTTCAACAGTTTTTTTATTGAGGACTGTGCTGCATTTAGCTCCATCCATCTACCTCTGACCAGCTTCCTTATTCCTGGTGGACAAAAAAAAAACAATTCCCACAGCATGATGCTTCCACTATTATGTTTCACCATGGGGATGATGTATTCAGAGAGATGTGAACACATAACATTTTACAAACCTTTTTGATTTGCGTTTAAAAATTTTACTTTAAAATTATGTGCTACTTTGTGTTGTTCCATTGCATAAAAACATCAACAACACAATTAAGTTTGAGGTTGTAACATGACAAGATGTGGGAAAGTTTAAGAGGTATAGCTACTTTTGCAAGGCACTGTAAGACCCAAGCCAAAGTAACCAATAGTATATATTTTAAGTTAATATAAATCTCCACCCAACTGTGATAAAAACTGACACTTTTGGTTTTTGACTGCAGCTGTGAGTTGGAGACCTGTGGGCAAAGTTCCTCCTCAGTCGATGTTTTATCAGTTCGCTTTAGACTGACAACATGTCCGGTTTTAATTAGTCAAATAGCCTGAGGTCATCCTTTCAGTTGGTAGATCTTTGTTGTGGTATGAAATCTGAAATCTTTATTTACAGGTGCCTTTAGACCCACCGACCTTCTGACAGTTACATTTTACATGTTCTTTTTGGTGACATAAAGCTGAGAACAGAAACTCCCCAAACTCTCCCTGCCTCTACTCCCAGTAGTAGCACCTATAGCATAACTGGAAACATCTGACCGCTCATTAAAATTTCAGCAAAGTGGTTGTGGGCGCAACTACACAGAACCCATGAGCACGTTTCTTTGTGTTTCTACTGTCTGAACATTTTCATGTGACGTAGATGTCCGTTTTCTGATAAGAAGAAGTTTGTTGAAAGACGAAATTTAGAAGAAGAAAATCTTTCAAAGATTACTCAGAAAACAATGTTCAATGAAATAGCAGAACAAAGTGCAATCTTGTTCATTTATGCATTTGTAAAATTCAGCTAGAATAGTGCACAATTAGAATAGAAAAGCACATTTATGCAAAATGTTTGGTTCATTAACAGATAAATGCCCGCCTAGGGAAAATGCATCTCTATTTAAATGGTAATTTTCCATTTTAACGCTTGAATAAACATCATGCCGGCTTCCATAACTGTACCTCTAATAGAAAAGTGGGAAACGTGGTGAAGATGAATAAACTTTGACGACAGAAGGGTTCAACTCTATGGTAAGATTAGAAAACGTAGTCTGCGCTGCTTTGTCATATTTCAGCTTAGTTGACCTGTAGTTATGTATCTAATAAAGACATTTCTCCTTTTGATGTCAACAAACAAAAGTCCTCACTAAGAGAAAGTAGGTGGATCTAAAAGAATAGATTTCAGAGATGGTAAGAAGCTGTTAGTGGTCTAATTATACAACACAGATCTGCCAAACATACTAATTACACCATGTATGACATATGGAAGACAGTACCTAAACTACAGGATCCAACAGAAGCTTAATGTTTCCCTAATATTTTTATTCACTTCCTGTCCTGCTCCAAGTCCCGTCAGGATTGACGACACATAAGAAACAAGGTTTGTGTTGAAAACAGAATGTCAAACATTTAGTTTATCTAGTTTTGTTGGCTCCAGTTCAGTTCCCGCCTTCACCAATTCATATGAAATGAACCAATTCAGTTTGTAGATAAACGATCAATCATAAAAATGTGCCATTTAATTGTACATTATTTTCTAAGACTTCATATTTCAACATGTTTGTATTGACTGATGTTCTCAATCCAGTTGGAGTCAGATGAATCTTTTTTATATATATGAGGGATAATTAACAAATCACTGATCTAACCAAAGCAAATGCCTGACCTCCTGTTTGTCTATAATATTTACTAGAGTCTATAATGTCATATAATCCCCTTAAACTATAAGGGGATTATAAAAACTTAAGTTTAAATGATCAGTTGGACCAAAATGTCAATGGTCTAGGAGCCTGTTTTATTTCCATCTTATCTTTCAGTAGTGATGCACCAATCAGTCGGCCAGAGTTTGAATTTGGACCACTTTCCTTTGATTTTCTTCGTGAAACATCAGTTATTTCCCAGTTCATTAAATACATCAGATTGTGAAAACTCACTTTTTTCAGTTCATAAGTGCATCAACAAACAGCATGTTATTTTATATACTTTGTTCAGAGCTTAAAAATCAGATAAAGCTTGATGCATTGAGCATAATCTTCCAATTCCTTTTCTGTTGGATTAAAGCCTTCTACCTCTATCAAGTAAGCAGAACCAAGTTTTCTTACTTTTTATAGCGTTTCATTGTTGATTTAAGCCAAAATGTAGGAGACAATGTTAATTGAGTGATAGATTCTGTTACTTTGGCGTCTAATACTATTTAAATAAAGCAAAACATTGTTTAAGAATCATGTTTTTTTGGGTACCAAAACATTGATGAAATATTTAAAGACATACAGTATGAACACAAATACTTGCACTGACCACATCTAAACTTTAGATTCTTAGCAGACGTTTAACAGCCAGAAAGCCTTTAACCAGTCACACTGGCCATGAGTCGTCTGCTACAGGTGTGCTAACTGGTAATGTGGACAGAACTAAAGCATGGATGAACAGCAACTCACCTCCGACTTCTTCCACTCCTTCCAGTAGCATGTCTTTGGTAAAGTTTGATATCTGCCCGGTGAACGACGACAGGCTCCCGCCGACCTGTCCCAGAGACTGGCCAAGGCCAGAGCCCAGTCCACCCAGCCAGGAAGACATCCTCAGAGGGGTTTTAAACCAAACAAAAACAAAACCAGTCCGAGGGTGACCGGGAAGCTAGCCACGGTTTGAGCTGAAATATTACGAGGTCAACTCAGACATTAAGCTAAACTATAAACTCCACACTGTATCAACGCCGGTGATGTTAAAATCCACTTGTTTGGGTCTGGAACTCAGTGGCTTTGATGCTTACAGACGCGCATTTAGCAAGCACCAAACCCGGCTAACAACAGCTGCTCGGTCGCCTGAAGGAATTTGTGAGGACAAGCGAGTTACGAGACATTCTGGTACAATCAGACAGCTATTACTTTTATACTTCGCTTTCTGTTGGAGTCGCTTTAATCTGCGGCCAGTTTCAGTCATAAATTGAAGAGGTTTTTTTAGCAGTCTAAAGTCCTAAAAATGCCACCTCAACTGCAGCCATTATCAGCTCTGCTCCGTTGACAGGTTTGACGTGGACCCGGAGCTCTGCAGCGGGGCATTGTGGGATACTGGAGGACCAACAAAGGGCCGCAAAAACCGGTGTAGGATATTATATTATGTTATATTATATTAATTATGTTATGTTGTTATATTTAATATCATAGCATAGCATATTACATTATATAATATTAGGGACTGGCGACCTGTCCAGGGTGTACCCCGCCTCTCGCCCGTAGACTGCTGGAGATAGGCACCACCTCTCCCGCGACCCAGTATGGAAGAAGCGTGTATAGAAAATAGATGGATGGATATGATGGTATATTACACTTTCTCAGTCCGAAACTGATGTTTGAGATATGAAAAAATAAAGAACATCCACGTTACCTTTGACTACTAATATTGTAGAGAAACAAACACTTTCTTTCCAAACTGTGTCTATGATTAGTGACTACACCAACAATATCTCCATTGCTCTGTAAAAGTGGTGAGCTACAAACATGTTGTTGTCTCCTTTATGGGTCGCATTATCATGGGATTGAGTTTGAGAACGAATGATGGGACAATGGCAACAAACATAGACATATATCAATACTACCGCCACCAGATGGGCTGGATTAAAAAAAGCAAACTAGATCAGAAAGACATGACACCTGTAACAAACTGTAGGGCCAATATAAGAGCGTTTCCTTTGGTTAAATTATCCTACTGTATTGGATCATTTAATTGCTAAGTGTGATGTTTTTTTAGCTTGGATTGTTTCATGAAATCGACGATCTAAAGCTTCCGGTTATATTTGAAGTGCATTGCAAATGTATTCATACTCCTTATACTTATCATTTGGTCACATTAACACAGACATTGCGTTTTTGGGTGATTTAGGCAATAGACCAACAGGAAGTGGCACGGAAATGTATTCCTGGTTTTCTAATCTTACAAAAAATCTGAAAACCACAGCATATATTTTTATTTCGCTAGCTTTACTCTGATAATCCAAAAAAAAAAAAAAAAGTGCAACCAGTTGTCTTCATATGTCACCATATTAGTAAACAGTGTGTGTGTAATCTAATCATGGTATAACTTCAGCTGTTCCATCAAGGCGTCAGAGATTATTAGAGAGCAAACAGCATCAGCCAAGGAACCCAGCAGACAACCATGTGGGTAACACAACAACAATGAAGAACAAGGTCGTCTAGTAGGATGAAATCAAAATTGAACTTTTTGGCCTACATGCAAAACGCTTTGTCTGGTGAAAACTGACCCTGCACGAGTTGAGCACACCATCCCCACTGTAAACCATGGTGGTGGCAGAATCATGCTGTGCGGATGCTTTTCTCAAGCAGGAACAGGGAAAATGGACAGAGTTCATGGAAAGAAGCATCAAGAAAAAGACTTGAGACAGGGGCGGAGGTTAACCTACCCACAGGCGGACAGCCCTGAACACAGAGCCGGAGCTTCAATGAAACAATTTGAATCAAAGCATGTTCAAGTGTTAGCATGGCCCAGTCAAAAAACAGATGCTAAATCTAATTAAGAAGCTTTGGCAGAGTTCAGTGTTAACTTTCACAAAGCTTGAGGTATTTACCAAAGAAAAATGGGGTAAAATTTCAGTCTCTTGATTTGCAAAGCTGGAAGGGACCATCCACAAAGCTCTGCAGCTGTATTAGCAGCAGAAAGTGGTTCTTAAAAACAAAAAACAATCAACTCAGCAGGGCTGGATACAAATGCAAGCCACACTTTTCAGTTGTTTGGTAAGAAATGTTGAAAATCATGCATTAATGTACTTCCACAAGCACTAGAACAACAAAGATGGGTTATGGTTAATTAAGGCATCTTCAGGACATAATTGAATGTTTACTCATCTTCCACGTTTAATAAAAGTTTTTTTTAATTTTTTTTATATAGTGTTACATACAATCTGTCAAGAGAACAGAGGAAGAAAGCTAATATGTGAAGAACAATGCAAGGTAATTTCCAGGAAACCAACACAATTTATCACTTTCTATTTATTTTAAAACCCAATGCGGCTCTCAGCTCTCATTCCAAGAAACCACCAATAAATCCGAAAAATGTCTTCAGTTCATAGTATATGTGTGCAAAACATGGAGAGTCAGGTCCAGGAGCCCATTTTCCAGCAGCTTCCTTACATCGAAGGCCAGCGAAAAAACATCTCCAACTTGAAATAACCAGGTTGTCTTCTATCTTCCATCAGGGCGAGCATGCATTTCAGGTGTGTAAGTTAGAAGAACAATCATGACCCACAGGTGCAGTACCGCCTGAAGGATGACAATATGATTAAACACTTACAAACCCAGCATACCATGTTTAAATGAGCTCTCACCATGTAAAGGATAACAAAAAGCCTAGCCATGGGGTAGCGCCTCAGGAAGATTCCCAGTCTTATGCTGCAAGACAACAGAAATATTTTCATTATGGAGAAAAGATTTTCATTACATCTGTGTAAAGATACAAATGAAGGCTTACCTGAAACGATCAATACTACTGGCTGCCTTCCGCACTTTGCCGTAAACACCGGGACTGTCCTGATCACTGAACAGAACCGGTGTGTTTCTTTGACGGGTCCCTAACCGTCATTGTTTTAAAAATAAGCAAAAAATATATATTTTTCATTATATTAGGCCTGAATATAATAAATCAAAAAAAGTAAGTGGTCATAGTTGTCTATTTTTACTTTTAATATAGTTAGTGAAACAAAAACAAATAAAACTTCTAACCTGGACCCTCTAGGGGGCTCATGTTGATGGCTGGGCCTCCACTTTGCCCTCCCTGAGCGTTCTTCAGCTGCTGCTCCAAACGCTCCAGCTGGAAGACCAGGGAGCTTTTTTCCGTGCCCAAGGCCTCCAGCATGGTCTGCTTCTGGATCAGTGTTTCCGTCAGCTGGTGGAGTCGATTCTCCAGCTCGGTCTGGCTGCTGTTGCTCAGAGTTTTGTTGGTCAACTGAAAGAGTCAAAAAGATTATCTGTGCTTCAGTTTAATTACAACGCTAAAGTCTTATCTTGTATTTTCTCTGTCTGTTAAGTGACTGACCTGATTTCTGAGTTTTTGGATTTCATCCTCTCTGTCTTTGATTCGGCTCTGCAGGTTGATTTGGGCCCGATGGTGCTCCTCCTCAAGGTAGTGCAGCTCCTGCATCCCATAACCAACAATTATTCCAAACACTACCACCCAAACAGTGTTCTTTTAACGTGAACATCAGACATGATTGCAGTCTCCTACATGTTTGTAGCGCTCCACCTCAGCCTCTAACTCCTGCTTGGCTCGATTTTCTAAGGCCTGTTGCTCCTGTAGATGGACCTGCTGCTCCCGCAATGTTTCTGCCTCTGTCAGGGCCTGAGTCTCCAAATCCTATGACAAAGGACATTTGTGTTTAACAACAGACAATATTTGTTCCCACTGAATATGTAAAATAGGCAGGAGTAACACATTTGAAACTGAACATATCCTGCAGAAGAAGAACTCACCTGTATTTCTGCCCGTAAAGTGCCAACCTGTCCCTGCAGCTTTTGAATCTCTTCTCTCTGGAGCTCTTTTTCATGACGAAGTTCCTCCATCTCTAGAGCCATGGCCCCACTACCATCTCCCATGTCGAGACCTGATCCCTCCTTCAAACTGCTTATTAGCTTTTCTTTGGACTTAATAAAACAGCAGAAACATAATGAAAAGCAATTTAGAGGAATCCCATATGAAGCAAAAACACTATGATGCAGAAAACATGTAGAAGTATCCAAACCCCTTGAACCTTTTCACATTGTCAAGTTACAGCCACAAACCTCAGGGTATTCTATTAGGATTTTATGTGACCGACTGACAAAGTAGCTATAAATTCTAGAGGGAAAGGAAAATACTGCATGGTTTAAAATGTTTATTAAAGAATAAAAATCTGGAATGTGTGGCATGCATTAGTATTTAGCCCCCTAAGTCAATACTTTGCAGCTGGCAAACATGTTCACCTTTCAATGTGATTACAAATGCTGATCTCCTCCATCTGCACATTTAGAGACAAATTGTTGCCAATCTTTCTTTGCATAATAGCTCGAGCTCAGTTAGACTGGATAGAGAGCACATGTGAACATTGATTTTCCAGTCTTTGCACTGATTCTTAGTTAGATTTAGACCTCGACTTTGACTAGGCCATTTAAACACTGGATTGTGATTTTATTTAGAATAGTGAAAAGATTTTCTTTTTTTTACTATTCCATGAATGGCCAAAACTGTGATGTGCACAACTAACAGTTATCATGTCGATACATTCTCCCACCTGAGTTGTGAATCTTTATAGCTCTTCCAGAGTTACCATGGATTTTATTCATGGGTAGCAGAGTAACGGATACTGCAAACATTCCCCTGATATACTTTTAGCAAAAAATTTTTTCCTTCATCTGACCAGTATGCACTACTTCAAATTTTGAATTACATTAAATTCCAATAAAATACAGTCAACTTTATGGTTGTAATGTGACAAAAACGGAAAAAAAAGGTCAAGAAGTATTAACATTTAGCAAGGTACTGTGCATATTTTATTTATTTTAGGCCAAAACAAAGCCTTACCTGTAGGATGCGTGCAGCTTTGTGCTTGTAGTCTTGTAGCTCCTGCTTGGCGGACTCAGCCGCTGCTTTGGCACTCTTCACTTGCTGCTGGAGGTCGTCGACCCTGAGCTTTTCCTCCACCGCTCGTCGCTCAGCTGCAGTCACCGTCTCTGCGAGGGTCTGCCTCTCAGCTTCTAATTTGCCCAGCCGGTCAGCATACTCACTCTTAGCAAAGAGCAGAGCACTGATTAATGTCGGCATGTTGCATGCTTTAACTCAATCGTCACAAGTATTCACCTGCGTGTGCCGATAGCTGTCCTGTTCCCTCCTGACAGAAAGCTCCGCTTCTCGCAGTCTCTCCTGTATCTTTACCAGAGCTTGGGATTGCATGCTGCTCCCTTCTGTGTGGTCTTGCATAATTCTACACAAAAAAAAAAAAACAAATCGAGGAAATAATTCCGACAATGAAGACTTTTATTTAATTTGGTTTAAATTTCCAACTGTGGTGATTAAAAGGCACCTCGACTTTTCCTTCTGTGCTTCTTCCAGTGCAGAACTGCGGGATTTCAACAGCTGATCTGCTTCATCGAGTCGGACTTTTAGGACTGCAAGTTGGCCGTCTTTGGCAGAGAGTGCTTCTGTGAGATCTTCAACCTGTGAGCGAAGTTCTCTTAGTGTTCGGTCGCTTTGAGACTGCTCCGAGTTCCACCTGTCTGCACGCAGGCGAGCCTGATTTAATTCTGGGGGGATATGATAAACACTACATTTTAAAAACAAAGGGAGAGATGTAGAAAGTTAAGGCATATATGTGTGTTTTCACTCACCGTCTTGTAAGTCTTTGGCTCTCTGGATGACTGAAGCCATCTCTTGGTTGAGGGAGGTCACCTCATTGCGCAGCAGCTGGTTCTCAAGGCGCAGCCTGGACAGGACCTGGCTCTGTGGCTCCTCTGTGGGGACAGTGGGCTCCGGCCTGCTGGACTCCGGCCTGCTGGACTCCTGCGGGGGAGCCAAGCCAGAGTCAGAACTCTCAGGTGTGTCTGTGGTAAAGAGGAAAGGGAAACACAAAATATTTAATTTAGAAATACTATTTTAAACTGCAAAACAGAACTACTGCAGCTGTTTATTTAATGTGACAGCTGCCTCTTTGTTGAGCTCCTACCTTGACTTTGCTCTTTAGCAGAATTGTCCTCTGAGGTTCTGATGCTGTGGGCAGACAGCGAGCTCATGCTTGAGGCCCTTGATACCCCACGTGTAGAAGGGGGCGTGGATGAGGCTGAGAGGTTCGTGTGAGGAGTAAAAGCAGGTGGAGGCGTTGGGCTTCGCACCTCCATAACCGGTGCCGCAGCTTTCCCAATTTCTCTTTTCGAATCCCTCCTGCTGCTGTCCGGAGGGTCCGAGCTGTTCAGGAAGTCAAACAGCATGTCATCGTCCACATCCTGCTCGCTCTTTTTGGGCCTCACAAAACCTGCAGAGGTCTTGGCAGGGTTTGAAACACCGCTGCTGCTGTTGCTGCTGCTGGTGCCAGAACCAGAGGGGGTGCTGGGCACGTTGGCCGTCCCAGCAAGGAGGGTAGCGCTGGATTTCTTAATGTTGCCGGCCACAGCAGAGATGTAAATTGGTGCATCACGAGAGGATGGGTAGGCATGATGTGTTACGGCTGGCTCAGTCTTGTACGCCGCAGAGTTGTACTCATTTGTAACAGCAGGTTCTTCTCCATAGGGTGATGAAAAGGAGGATGTCCTTTCCTGGTTTTTACTCAGGGCAGTAGCAGCTCCTTGGTCCACTTTATTTAGGAAATCTTCAGCTTTTCCAGCCAACTCAGTAAACCAAGACATGTTGCATCCTGAAACGACAGACACAGCCAACATAACCAGCAGTCAAGTTTAGTTCAAAAATCAGAACCGGGCAAAAATATTCATGAACTTTTTTCATTTCAACTACAATCTTCAATGTGTTTTATTAGGATTTGATGTAATAGATCCAATACAAAATAGTGCATAATTGTTTTTTTTACAAATAAAAATCAAAAAGTGTAGTGTGCATTTGTACTTTGCACATTTTGTACACCCACCTTTGCTGCAGTTAGAGAAGCAGGTCTTAGGTATGTTTCTACCTGCTTTGCACATCTAGAGAGTAAAAATGTTTTACCCTTTCTTTGTCACAAAACAGCTGACCTTCCAGATTTAATGGACAGTATCTGTGAAAATCTATTTCCAAGTCTTGCCACAGATTCTCAGTCGGATTAAAGTCTGTTCAGACACATGAACATGCTTTGAACTAAACGACTCCACTGCGTATGTTTGGGATTATTCCCCTGTTGGAATTTGACTCTCTACCCGTCCTTTGCAGCCCCCAACAGGTTTTCTTCCAGGATTGTTCTTGATTTAGCGTCACCAATCTTCCCATTAATTCTGACAAGCTTCTCTGTTCCCGCTGAAGAAAATCATCCCCACATCATAATGCTGCCAAACCCATGTTTCACCATGGGGATGGTGCGTTCAGAGTGATTTGCAGTGTTTGTTTTGTGCGACACACAGGATTTTGCATGTAGCCCTAAAAGGTTCTTTTTGGTTTCATTTGATCAGGGCACCTTCCACCATTGTTCCTGCTTGCCATTCCTTCAAACACGAGTGAAATGCACGTAAAGTCATCCTGTCAACTGATTCTCCCACCTGAGATGTGGATATTTGCAGCTCCTCCGGAGTTGTGATGAGCCCCTTGGCTGCTTCTCTAATTAATGCACTCCCTGCCTTGCTGGCAGTTTAGATGAATGGTCATGTCTTTGACAGGATTACAGTTGTACCATAACGTCTATTAACTGAATACTGCTTAAATGTCCAAAGCTGTGGGGATTCTCTATTCTTCCCCACAACTATATCCATGACCTGTCGAGCGTGTGTCCATTTATGTTCCATGATGTCTGTTCACTATTATGCTCTAAGAAACCTCTGAGGCTATAACAGTATTTATGTCGAGATTAAAAAAACAGGGATGGACTTGACTCTATATTAGGGGAGTTAAGATTAGAATAGGCCTAAATACACAAGAGCTCCACACTTTTTATATTTGTATGCAAAAATGTTTAAGCCCATGTATCACTGTTTTTCCGTTTAACGTTTATGCAGTTTTGTGTCGGAGGATCACTTATATCCAACAGAATACACTCAAATATATGGTTGTAACGTGACAAAATGTTCAACTGGAATTAATACTTTTCCAAGGCGCAGTACAGTATATAACTGCACTAAAACAGGTACGATCAAGATCTCCTAATGTTAGATATAATGCAGATTGGTGTGCTAACATTTTAACTAGAGGACTGCAAATGGCAAACTGTTTAAACACGTCAGTGGCTTCGCTAAAGATATTTCAAGTCTTTATAACAGAGTGAAACAATCCATCCAGAACTAAAAATCTTTGTAATACACGACTTATTCACAGCAATAATGCTAACCAATTTAATCCTTGCTGATTTCTATAAGCTTTATTTTAAAAAGATTGACATAAATGCACGGAGATGTGAAAATAATAATGACAACAACAGGCATAATCGGCGGCTGTGCAACAAATTATAAAACTTGTAGTTTAAAGCTAATGCTCACAGGCTAACTAGCAAGCAGAATTAATCTTCAGACGTACCGTTTGATAAACAGTCGAAGCTCGCTGGGTCTCCAGTCTCCTGGGTATCGCAGAGGTTTAATGTTTAGACATGAGAGGGGACGTCCGTTTGGATAAACAGAGTCAAATGTCATTATCTGTCAAAGAGGATATTTGTGAGCTTCTCAATACGTGGACCAGGAACTGCTCCAGGAAATGACCCACTTGCTCAGGTTGTCTCAGCGACACGTCAGTCGTCCGCCATATTGGGAGGGGAGACATCGGCATTTTCAATTCAATTAAAAATACTTTATTAATCCCAAAGGGAAATTAAATGTTGTTGTAGCTCATATTATGCAGGTTTCTTCAAAGAGCCGTAGATGCTGATGGCTGTGGGCAGGAAGGATCTCCTGTAGAGGTCTGTCTTACAGCAGATCTGAAGAAGCCTCTGACTGAAGACACTCTGTTGTTGTACAACAGTCTCATGAAGAGGATGCTCAGCGTTCTCCATAATGTTCTTCATTTTATGAAGAATCCTTCTTTGCACAATGATCTCCAGAGGTTCCAGAGGAGTCCCCAGAACAGAGCCAGCCTTCTTTATCAGCTTGTTGAGCTTTATTAAGTCTCTGACTCTGATGCTGCTACCCCAGCAGATGATGGCAGAAGAGATCACACTCTCCACAAAAGACTTATAGAAGATATGCAGCATCTTGCTGTAAACACTGAAGGTCCTAAGCTTCTCCAAGGAGTACAGTCTGCTCTGTCCCTTCTTGTAGATGGCTTCACAGTTACATCTCCATTCCAGTCTGTTGTCCAGGTGAACATCAAGGTATTTATACTCCTCCACCACCTCCACTTCTACAATCTTCTCCTTTGTTTTATTCATATTCAAGATGAGATGACTGTTTCCACACCATGCCACAAAGTGGTCAATCATCACCCTGTACTCATCTTCTTCTCCATCTCAGATCCACCCCACAACTGCAGAATCATCCGAGTATTTCTGCAGATGACAGGAGTCTGGCTTATACTGGAAGTCTGAGGTGTACAAAGTGAAAAGGAATGGTGAGAGTAGAGTTCCCTGTGGTGCTCCTGTGCTGCTGACTACCTGGTTAGACACACAACCCTTCAGTCTCACAAACTGTGGTCTGTTTGTTAGATAGTCTTTGATCCAGGAGATTGTTGAAGCCTCCACCTGAGTCTTCTGGAGTTTCTGACAAAGCAAATCAAGTTGCTTTGTCAAGTTGCTTTCTCCAGTGTGTTAAATGCTCTGGAGAAATCAAAGAACATGATCCTCACAGTGCTGCTGGCTTTGTCCAGATGACAGTGGGTTTGTTGAAGCAGGTGTATGATGGCATCTTCAACTCCAACTCCACAGCGATAAGCAAACTGAAGGAGGAACTGATAGTTTATTATTTGCTTACTCATGTGGGCCAACAGGAGTCTCTCTAGGACCTTCATGATGTGGGATCTCAGGGCAACAGGTCTATAGTCATTGAGGACTGATGGGTGAGTTTTCTTTGGTACCGGAACAAGACAGGAGGTCTTTCACAACACTGGAAC